>APFE030321036.1:0-26233 GCA_000404065.3 Pinus taeda
ATCCTTATCATTTTAAACTGCTCTTGCATTTTACTGGGAAAGTCTCCATAGACATTCCATTTTATTTATTTCGCAGTTTAAGTAAGATGTGTGATAAGGTGCAGCTGAGGAAAGAGGATTGTGAAACCTCTTTATTTCATCATGGTCTGATTAAGTTGCTGGTTTTAGATGCCCTCCAAAAGATAGGCAGAGACTGGAGTTCTTTTATCTTCATGGCTGGATTCCAAAGTAAGACTGGTCTTACTCCACAACTAGCCAGAGAGTTTAAAATTGCTGAGCTTCAAAAGGAGGTAAGGGCTAAAAAGCAAACCAAGCCACAACTACCAAAACCAGTGAAGCCATTAGTCATTCAAGAACAGCCTCATAAATAAACAAAGGAGAAGACTCGGGGTAAGAAGACTGTACCTGAAGCAAGCAAATCTGAAGCAGTCTCAGGGGTAAGGAAAAGAAGCCAAATTAATAAAGAAAAGGGTAAAGCAATAGCTGTCGAAGAGAGCCCTGTGTCTAAGGCAAGCCTAAATGATTTATTACAGGCTATTGAATTAGAGTAGTCCAAACCAATTTAGATTGATTTGACACAGTCACCACAGGAAAGTGTTAAGAAAACCAAGGCCTCAAAAAGGCTTAAGTTTGATGAGCCAGCTCAGGAATTCATTTTTAAACCTAGAAGACCTATGACCAGAAAATTCCAGCAGGTACAGGAAGCACTGCCCAAAACAGAGGAAACAGGGGAAGGGACACGACCTCAGCAAAAGAGCAGCACAAATAAAGCAGCCATCACATCTCAAGGAGATTACGTGGTAGCCATGAAAAGCCAAATAGAAGCAGCTGAAGAGGAGATTAACCAACTGAAGAAAGCCGCTGAAGACCTGAAGGCAGAGCTAAGCCGGTTACCTAATAAATGAATTCGCTCTTCAGGAAAGGTTTTGTCCCCAATTTTTGTTAATTTTGCTTAATCTTAGTGTTTTGAAGATGTTTAAATCCCTGTTACACATATGAAACATCAAAGGTAATTTTTGGCAATCGATGATTGGGTGATATAAGTTCTCGGGTCAAAAAGCAAACTATTTTAAATAAAACAGCAGTTTCGTAGCGCGCTACGAAACTGCTGTAGGTGATGATTTAAACGCAGACAAACAATTTGATATTATGAGCGGGAGTTTTTGAAAAGGAGACACTTGTCCATCACTACAGCCTACAACATATCTAAAATGTGGCAACGTTCCATACCTTGGGTTATTAAAGGCTCAGAAAAGTGCTGTTACATGTTCGAGTAAAGTGTGGAAAACAGAAGCCGAGAAGCAGGGAACATCTCCTAATACCACGGGGCAGATAGGGATTCAGCGTTCAAAGGCCAATATGGCGTATTTAAATGTCCAAATTATCCATTTGAAAGAAGACTAGGTGTCAAAGGACGAGGAGTAGCCACTATGGTATGAAAAGAGAGTTAGACTCCTAGTTAATTTAAAACTTTTTTTAAAGTTCCAGTCAGCATGTTATTTGTATTTAATAGACAGTTAAATAGCTGATAGGTGTCATTAGAGATAAGGATCGAGTTATTAAAATTCCCCTCATGCTGGAGGAGGAAACTCGAATTAGTTAGAATAAGGATTCTATATATAGCTGAGACAACAATGTAATGAGGGTTGGAAATTTGATAGCACAAGTACTGTTTTAGCTTATGTAAAGACCATTTTCAGTAATACAAAGCATCTACTTTTATTCTCAGGATTCATGAAGGATTTGTCATGTTCAGAATATGTGTTTTGTTCTTTCCTTAATGTCTTTTTTCAGTTGCATGGATGCATAATCACTCAGAATTCACTGATTGTGCTCTGACTTCCTGTATGCATGTGTGAACTGTGGTTTTATGTAAGTTGTATTCTGAACATTTAAATGCTAAGTGCCCTGACTTCTATGCAAAGGTAGTGTCATTGTTTACTGCAGTATGATTGACTCCATAGGCCCAATGGGAACTTATGAAATGTTTATCCAGCCATTATATTTGTCTATGTTGTTACACCACAAGACTTAGCCCTCTTATCATAAATCAAAATCAATAACCCTTTTGAGAGAGCCCTCTCAGGCTAAGGAGGCTAAGCCTTAGTCAAAAGCTTGGTTTGAAATAGTTACTTAGAGTCAACCTGACCAGTAGCCTATCAGGACTTGATTTTGAGATAACACACTATTTGCAGGAAGTGCACGGGTCTGCAATGGTAGTTTGGAGTTCAGCGGCTTTGGAAAGTTGATGGCTGGTAGCAAGTTGGTAGTTGAACATACTCTATGCTTTGCATGGAGTCAAAATGTTCTTTTCATTATAAAAAATGAAAAACAATGAGTTTTTTGGTTTTATGTGTAAAGTCAATGTTATTGGTGGCTACATTGGAAAAAGACAGTTGGCGCCAATTGGGGGATGTGACTTTTTTGGCATGTAGCGGAAGGCGGTAAGCAGAATCCATTGCATTGCTTTTCGGGATAAGTGGTTTTGGGGGGAGGCCACCCGATGCCATTCATCAGGTGCCACGTAGCGATGGGGTGAAAGGTGAAACCGCTCACATTGGGTAGGTAAAGCTTGGCTTTTGGAGGTCGCCCGATATGAGCATTGACCATCGGATCTGAAGGGGTCAAATTGCATGGTGGTCGGGCAGTGATTTGGTCGGGGAGTTAATGGAGGGGCCCGATGGGATATTAACTGTGGATTCGGGAGGCTTAATGATGTCGTGGGCAATTTGATTGGTGGAACAGGTTATTAATTCATCACTGTTTGATTAATTAACCATTTTATGTTTAGCGGAGGGCTATGGCTCTTAATTAGTCACTGATTGACTAATTAATCCATTTAATTAGTTTATTAATAAGGCTTATGTTTCAAACCTTGGGGTGGGATATTACCATATGGGATTTTTAATAAAACACAAGGGAAAGGGGTATTCTTCGGGAGTTAGTTAATAAAATTAAAGGTTAATATGAAATGAAAGCAGAAAAGTGATTTTTGCACTAAGAATAATGTGTTTGACATTTATTTACATATTCACATTTACACATTATAACTTAGGCTAAATGCTTTTTGTGGGGTTTTTTGTAGAAAAAAATGGTTTTATGTACAATTATTTATTTTCCCTAGGTAAATTGTGGTTTCACCTTAGGAAAAGGGACTTGTTAGGGGAAAATGAATGATTTGAGGGGGATGAATGATGGTAAGGGGGCTTTTAGTACTTAGACCCTATAAGTTATTGGGCTGAGGGTTCGGTCCCTCCAGAAGTCAGGGAAATGCTCTAAGACCCTTTAACTTAGGGTTTTAGGTACTTTTGACTTTGCTTATGGGAAATTAGTAAAATTAAAGGTAAAATGAATGGGGAAATTAATCACTTGACTTTGTGTAAATGTTCAATTATCCTCCATACTTTAGCAACTTGTTGATGAAAGTAAATGATATGATCTTAGCTAATCATTCATCATAATTCTGCAACCATACAACTACTTACCCACCTACTCATCCTACCATTTTTTCTACTCTTTATTAGGGTGCACTTAAGCTGGCAAACCCTCGTCAAAACATTTTGTTTTCTTTTACAATAGAAATCTATCTAAATCTATCATTATTACATCCAAGGGCTCATATTAAATTGTTGAGCTCCTTTTATTTTCTCTACCTATCTACTTACCTACCAAGATTAAACTGTTTAGCTACCATGGATTGTGACAAAGGTAACAAGCTGCACACAATCATTATTATGCAAAAAAGTAAATAGTAGTGGCATTTGGACGTGCACACTTTCATGGTCTTTTTCATTTTTGGGGTTCGTTTTTCATATTTTTGACCTTTTTCATTCTTTTTGTCCTTTGATTTTTCTTTTAGGACATACCCTCTCTACATTTTTTATTTTTATTTTTAAATTTTTTTTGAACATGGAAAACATTTGCAGAAAGCAAAGGTATGTACATATTACAGGTTTAATCTTAGCCATTCAAAAATTATGACTCCTATTGGTATAGGAACCTAACACGATGTACCACTGATTTTCTTGTCCTTTTGCATATAGAGCTATGCCACATCTTTCTGATTGAGATTCCTTCTTTCTCCATATATTGAGATTTAATGATGTTTTCTCCTTCTGAAGTGATGGCTGAAAATTTCTCCTACATTCAGATTCTTCATGACGAAAGTTGTTACAAATAGAATTCTACTTCATTTTCAAGAGGATAAAAGTTATTATAGGAACTTTTCCTGATCTTGTTACACTCCTTTGATTTCATGCTTCTCTAGTCATTATGGTTTTGTAAGAAACACATTGAGCAACATTATGCCCAAAGTTATGACATGAAAAACATTGCCCATTAAAGAAGTTTATGTGATCATAGAATGTTTTGGCATTGTTTAACTGTTGGTTGAAGCTTCTACTAATATTCATCCTTGGAGTAAATTGGGTAGAATTTGCCTGGTGAGTAATTTTAGGCCTTTGCTGATGATTGACATATTGTTCATTGGTCTTTGTTGCATCAAGATGGCTTCTGGTGGAGGCTAACGAATTTTCTGATTGAGGTGATTCTTCAGTATATCCAAGACCTGTCTTTATCAGAGGAGAACATTGAACTTTGATGATTTCATTTAAAGTTTTAAATCCTTTAGAAAATCTAAGATTAAGAGATTTTGTCTTCCCAAGTTCTTTTCTTAGACCCACAATTTCACATTCTAGATTTTCATTTTGTTTTTCTCTTTCAGTGAGTTGGTGTATTAATGTATCAATGATCATATTCTTTTCTTGTAAACGAATTTGGAGTTTAGTGATTTCTTCAAGAAAGTCTTCCTCTTCTAAGATGGTGGTCTGGTTGCAGGTGTAAGGGATAATCATTCAAATCTAGAAACAATCTCTTCAAGTGTAGGTGGAAGTTCTTCTCGGATTTCCTTTGGATTTTCAGTCATCTGCCTCCAAATGTAGTTATTCTACTAAAATCAACAGAATTGTTAAAATTACTCGAAATATGGTAGAACTTCAATTACCACGGAACTGAAAGGAAATAACATTTTCATTCATAAACTTCTCACGTCCGCCTTTTCCACAAATCTTTACCTTCCCACGGAACCGAAAGGAAAACAAAACTACAGTTTATAACTTCTTGGGTCTGAAATCTGAATTAACTCGCGTGCTTATTTGGAAGTGATATATGTCAGATCTCGTCACTTCATAGCAAACGACTATGATCAATCTGGACTTCAAAGGATTAAATCAAAATTCATACAATATCGCTTCTGATTTCCAAATTAAACCCCGTGCATGTTAACCACACGATTGCTGTCAGATCGACCTCCTCCAATCGGACGGTCCCGATCAACTGAGCTATTAACTCAGTTAAATAATTTCTCGCATCCATTTTCTAGATTAATGTTTGCGTTTGTGAGCACACGATCACCATTAGATTTGTGCTTGTCGATCAAGCAGTTCAAGTCATTTCCTAAGGTTTCTCACGAATTTTGTCGAGGTTTTTCCCATTCCGCCAAGGATTTGCCTTCCACCATGTTTAGACTGTGTTTAAGTTATACTTATTTTTAAAATATCTCGGCTATATCAATACACATAAATAAAATTTTTAATGTGATAATCCAAGATTATACATAATCTAATTATAAAGGGCTGAACTAGAAACAACACACTCAGAGATATTTCGAAGGAATGCAAACCTTCAGGATTGACCATTCATACGCAGAATACATACATACACAAAGATATTTCAATTTTTACAGTCTAATTATCCACAGCCAAATCCAACCAAATCCTCTAACAGTAGTTCAAAACTTACATAAATACTAGTACATACAAACAATCAGATCCTCAATCAATGGATCGAATATGTCTAATACTAGACAATATCTATTCTACATGATATTCTCCTCAAGAATCTCAACTAAGTCTAAAATAATTGAACTAATTATAAAATCACTCAAATCTCTGAATTATAACTCTAATCCTATAAAAAAACTTTGTAAAGTGACAGCTAAAGGATCCCATCCTTTGCTTGTAAACGTTTTTTGGATTTTTGGAATAAAAACGAAGCCTTTTGTCTTCAAGGCTCATGCTGCTGCATCAGACTCCTGAGGACAAAATTCTTCATGGGCTCCTATCCATGAGCACTTCTACAGAACTGCCCAACTTCTGTAGCATGGAATCTGTCACCCAGGTAGCATCAACAATTGGTTGATCTTTCCAGTTGACCAAAGACTGAAAATACTCTTGTCCCTTCTCTTCTTAAACACTCCCTTATCCAATATCTTCTTTGGCTGCAATGCCTTTGCTGTAGGTAACTGTTTTACCCAATCCACCTCTTGTTCCTCCTACTCCTCTGTTGTGTCATCTTCATTTCCCTTTTCATACCTATACAAATCAGCAACATTGAAAATTAGAGATATTCCAATACCAGGGGGTAATTCAATTTCATATGCATTTGAAGAAAATTTCCTCAAGGCTCTGCATGGTCCAATTTTCTTAAATTTTAACTTGTTATACTCCATTTTTGGAAATTTTTCCTTCCTCAGGTGTGCCAAAACCAAATCTCTAACTTCAAAATTAACTTCTCTCTTCTTCAAATCTTCTCTGCTCTTGTACTTGATGTTACTGTCCTGTAACTGTTGTTTTATCTGTTCATGTATTGCTTGAATCTCTGAAGCAAAATATTCTCCTTCAACACTCCTCGTTTCAGCTTTACCCAAATCTCTTAATTCAGACACTCCTCTTGGGTGCATTCCATAAACTATATAGAATGGACTCTGCCTAGTACTCCTGTTAGGAGAATCATTATAAGCACATTCAGCCTGTGCCAAAACTTGATCCCATTGTTTTGGATGTTCACCTGCAAGACTTCTCAGAAGATTACCCAAGCTTCTGTTTACAACTTCAGTCTGCCCATCAATCTGAGGATGATAGGTAGAACTGAAACTCAGTTTAGTACCAAGTTTCTTCCTCAAGGTCCTCTAGAAATGTCCAACAAATATGGTATCTCTGTTTGAAACAATGCTCTTAAGTAACCCGTGCAACCTTACAATCTCCTTAAAAATCAAATTAGCAATGTGAGTAGCATCATTGGTTTTATAACATGGAATAAAAAGTGCCATTTTTGAAAATTTGTCAACTACTACATTTTTTTTTTTTTTTTTTTTTTTTTTGTAAACTACTGCATTTCTATTATCTACATCAAATTTGAAAATACAAACTTAGAAACCTCAATCCGTCCAAATGGGAAACCGGATCTGTTGGTTCCTCTTCATCAAACATTCACTACTGTTTCTCGTTCTACATACTGTCATTAAAAACTTGCAAGACATTAAACCTTTTTACTCCAAATGTTTCCAAAGACTGTTCTTTCAAAGATCTTCTAAAATACCTATCTTTACTACTACTGATGTGACACACAAACTAATTTCCAAAAAACAGAGCATTAGCATCTAAATTCAAAAAAGACGGTTAACAAGCCTCTTAATTCCCCGCGCTTCCCCTTTTGGTTTCATTGCTGTCTTTGGTCTTCACCAGCTCCTTCAGCATCTCCCGAATCTCCTTAATTTGTTCGTTCTGTTGACGCAGCGTCCCTTCAAAGTTCGCCACCTCCTTCTTCCCTGCCGACACTTCCTGAGCCATTTCCACCATCTCTGCCGCTACTTGCTCCATGGCCTTGGCCAGGAGATGCTTCAGTACCCAGTACGTGTGAAGAGCTCGACGGTAAAGGGTTAATCTGCCTCTGGTGTTGCCTGGGTCAGGCAGCTGGGTTGTCCATTCTTCCATCTCCGGGTTAGACGATTCCTCCAAGACTCTGTCTTCCATAACACCAATGATTTTCCGTATGTCCTCATCTGTCTCTAGATTGTACGCCTATTCTGCTTCATGCACCGCACTGCGGATAGATTTCTTCCCCCTTTTTCGCCTTCCCTGAGGCTGGTTCCCTTCCTTGCTGATGTTAGCTTGCCGGGGTCTACCTCTGTGTTGTGGTGAAAACACAACCCCCCCATTATTGACTTGCTCAACTCAAATAATGGGGACCCTTTCTATAAAAATTTTGGCGAAACGTCTTTTTGGATTTTTATTTAGTTGATTGCCCTACACTTTTGTTAATTTTTTATTTTCTTTGGATTCTTGTTTTGATTGCTTTGTTAGAATCGATTTTTTATAAGCTTCCCATTTACGCTTGTTTCGCCTCATTTGGTCAACTGGTTTGAAAATGGCACTCCTTTGAAAGTTTGATTATTTACATAGCCTGGGTTAAAAATGCATAAAATGTACAATATTGCATTTTGTAAATAAATTAGTTTAATAATGCATTCATTTTAAATATTAATGCATAGCGAGTTTTTACTAACATTTTTCCATTTTTACTTATACAGCCAAATCATGAATTATCGGGATTTTAAGAAATTTACTCCAATTTCCAAATCAATTACTAATCTTAAAAAACCCATAATATCCAAATGGCTGTAGTTTATTTTTTCCATTTATTTATTTATTTTCCAAGTCGCTGTAGTTTAGAAACTAAAATTCATAAAATAAAACCAAAATTAGAATTGATATTTAATGTTAAATTTTAAATTAATTAATATATAATTAATTTAATTAAAATAAAATTTAATACATAAAAATATAAAAATATATATAATAAAAATTCTTTCGATCGCATCGGAGGCTTTGATCGCATCGGAGGTTTCATATGTGACAAGTTTAATGAACCTCTGACACCTCCCCCTCCCGATGCCGATCACCGATTAAACAAAAGTTTTTTTTTACATTACATCGGAGATAAATTGTTTATCGCATCGGGACTTTTAAATGAGCACATTTCTTAAGACCCCGATAAGCCCTCTTGACGTCGATATGCCGACTGTGAAAAGGGGATGAGGCATTAACTTGTTTTGGGTTAGTATAGTTTAATAAATTTACTCGTACGCATGAGTAATATGGAATAGGTATGTAGTGAATAAAGGTAGTATGAGGTAGTTTGTTTTTATTTAAATTTTTTATTTTTTTTATTTTTTTAATTTAATATTTAAATAATAAATTTTAATTAATTAATTAAATTAAATTGAAATTAAAGATTATTTATATTTAATTAGTTTATAAATAGTTAATATTTTAGTTAATTAGATATTAATAATACATAGTTTATTAATTAATTAGTTTAATTCATAATTAATAATTAAAATTAAAATTCTAATTTAGGGTTAAATTTTTAATTTTTAATTTTGATTTTTAGCCCAGTTACAGAATTTCCAGATTTATGCCCGATTTGATCCATCAACTTTGGAAGCTCATAGATTGAGTTTTACTTGGCCAAATGAGGCCCAGGACAGCTTGTTGGAAAGATAAAATCAAGGAAAACTTTTCTGAGGAGGTTTCACTAACAGATTTGGTCATTTATTGGGTCGAAAATCATGCAGAAGATCAAGCTCCGAATTTCTAAAACAAAATCAATTTTCTGAGTTATATTCTTCATTTTCATTTGTCCAAAACCTCTTCTAATTGCAAATCAATTGGTTAATAATATCTTTGGCCAATTAAACCACCCCAAACATCAATAGAGAGCTTATATTTTATTTTCAATTATTTATTTAAATAGAATTTGATTGGATTTGATTTAATTGCCAGAAATGAGATTTTGATTGCATCTTAATTTATTTTGATTTCTTTTTGCAGGAAAACAGTGGAAGAAATATGGAAAAAAGGATCTCAATCAATGAGAATGCTCCAGCAATTGAAAATCAGAATTTTGAGCAAGTAACATTAGATTTAACATATTTCTCTTCTCTCAAGAATTCCTTCACAAATATTATAAATAACAGATTGCAGAATGAATAAGGGGCTGCTCTCCTCTGCAATTCTAGACTTTGGATTTAAGAGATCTGTGATTTTCATCTTTTGAATTAGTGACTGGAGAATCCACAATATTAACATTTTTATACCAATGTTTCAAATCCCAAATGGGATCCATCATCAGGATTTTAGAATGATGATAAAAGAAGAGCAACTTAGGGATATAAATAATAATGAGGAAAAATTTTTAGGGCAACCACACACTGTCGGCTTGGACAAATAATTTAATTTAATTTAATTTTAATTTTTTTACTTTTAAAAATAAATTTTTTTTTTTTTTTTTTAAAATTAAAATAAAATAAAATAAAATTATTTGTCCAAGCCGACAGTGTGTGGTTGCCCTAAAAAGTTTTCCTCATTATTATTTATATCCCTAAGTTGCTCTTCTTTTATCATCATTCTAAAATCCTGATGATGGATCCCATTAGGGATTTGAAACGTTGGTATAAAAATGTTAATACTGTGGATTCTCCGGTCACTAATTCAAAATTCTAGACTTCTAAAAGCACTACTGTAATAGGAACTTAGAGTTGTAGGAGAGAGGAGAGAAAATCTCAGATCTAGGGATTATTGAGTATTTTTCCTTTGTGTATGAGGGGCAGAGTTTGCACTATTATGGCTTTAGTTTTGAAGGCAAAAGTTCAAGCAATGTAAAGGACTGTTGGAGACCAAGATCAGAGAAATGGATGCAATAAATTGGTATTTTTAATACTACTGCTTCAAATATCAGTTTTATTTTTATGGTAACAAGAATGTGTCATTTTATTCATATTTGTGCACTTCAACCTTAGCAGAACATGCGGACAAGACCAGGCATCATGTCTGTATTGAGGAGGCCAAGGTTATTGCCAAGGTGGCTCAGTTCCATCATCGTAAGTTAAGGGAAGCTATAGAAATTGAAAAGAGGCCTAACAATCTCAACAAAGATGATGGCTGGAAGGTTAGTAGGTGTTGGATCCCCGCCCTGTCTTCTTAGTGTTTCCTTTAGAATTTCTCTTATTCTTCGCCTCCTGTGTCTCTTTGTCGTTCTTCTTGGTTATTTTCTTTCTGTTCGTATAGTAGAATCTCCTCTATTATATAAATTTATTTATAGATAACGAGCGACCGTTCATTCTCCTTTATTTGTTTATGAGTATTATCATTACGATTATCATTCTTCTTATTATGCAATTTTCATTTAAATATTTATAAGCATATATATCTAATATAAATATATAATTTCAGTTATTTGATTTGATATAGTTGTATGGTTTTTGCATTATTTAATTAGTTAATGCATTCATAAGGTTATTATTATTGCGTAGTTAGTAACTATTTATTCTTGGTTCTAATTCTATTTATTTTACTTACATTTATATTTATAGTTTTAGTATTATTACTAATCTGTCATTTATTTATTTATGTTCTAAGCTATCTAATCATCTCTCTAATTATCGATAATAAAGTATGATAGGTCTAGATTTCTCTCCTATCCTTTAAACTATTTTACATTAGATATGCTATAAAAGAAAATATATATATATATAATATATATATATATATATATATATATACTAATATAATATTATCTCTTATAAGCTAATTAAATTAAGTAATAAACAATCCTATAGATTTTATATTATTATTACTAATAAATTAGATACAAATTAACTTAATTTTTAAAACAGCCTTCATGATTATTAACTCTCTTCGTTTACCTTAAACTAACTAATTTATATATATATTTGGTAAATAGATTAACAAATGGGTAACTTGAGGCTTGAATCTTACCATCAAAATTATATATTTATTGGTATCCCAATAAGATTAGTACTCATTTACTTCTATCCTAACAACCGATTACCTTTATTAATTTGACTAAGAATGGATATTATTTAATAAAGCATTTATATTTTATTTATATAATTTTAATAACATTTAGAAAAATTTTAGTTATTCTCTCATGTACTAATGGTACCTAATTTTACTTATTTATAGATTTAAGGTAATATATTATTAATCCTAAGATTATTAAAATAAATATAATATTAAATTTATTAATATAACTTTGACCTGGCCTTAGAGTCCAAATTAGCCGTTAATTAGCAGTTATGTAGCCGTTGGAGTCTCTGCACAGTGTATTTAACATGCTATGCCAGATATGATTCTTCAACTTGTCCTGATGATGAACCATACTAGTTGGTTCGAAACGCGTCGACAAAGGTCTTTTTCATGTGATTTACGCTGAAGCTCTTCTTATAAATATTTTCATCTCTATTTTTCACTAATATAATTAATTTTATTTAATTATTTTAGATTGAAAATTAAAAAAAAAAATATTTTCATCTCTATTTTTCGTTAATATAATTAATTTTAATGTAATTTGCAATAGCTACTAAAATTATATCTATGCAACATGTTTCCTTTCACTCAAGATAATGAAAAAAATAAATATATCAGTTTTGTGAAGTGGAATGATTAAATAGTAGACAAAACAACATCGTAGGTATAAATCATACATCATAGCCTGATTCCTTATACCTTTTCATCCTACCTCTATGTTATTCATGTGACCCCTTCGTACAATGGTCGAAGTATGACAAATTAATTAGTCCGACTAGGTCCCTGATGGATAGGTATAAAAATAGTTTTTTAAAACTATAGTACACGAAGCATCCATCAAATCAAGACTATAATTGATTTTGTGGACAAGTGTTATATTATATTTTTTTCCTTAATTTTATTATTTAAAAAAAAAATATCTCAAAAGTACAATATAGACTTCATAAAAATTGTCACATTTATGTTTATAGTTAATAAAAACAGGAGCTGACGAGAAGATGGAGAGGATTATTGGCGTTATCCGTAAGGGTTTAGGGTAAAACTCTAGGTTTTTACTGCATCTCTCTGCAGACAACTGGAGCAGTGTACCCGTCTACCGACAGTATTGCCCGTCGTTTCCGTTACACCTTGTCCGTCACTTTTTGTTGTCGGTTTCTGCTTGCAACCTGGGGGATACAATGGAAGTTGAAGAGCTCGATTTTTCCTAGGATCCCTATCTGGACCGTGTCATTTTTGGGAATCCTAACTTCACTACGCCGGCATCTAGCCCTAACTTTCTGTCTGACCCTGCTCTGCCTATTTCATTGTTGGTAGTTTCATTTTCTGGCACTGTTTTGCTCCTCCACACATCGGGTCGCTCTCAATAGAATCCCCTGCTTTAGATTGCCCTCCATTATCACCTGGTACCCTGCACATTTTGATTGCAAATACACCTCCATCGCCCTCTTTCGATCCTCATCTGTCCATATCGACTTTTTTCACCATGCCGCGTGAAGACATCCATACCACCACAGCTCAAAACCCTCCCTCATCTGCTCACTCGCCGTCGGGCTATTTCGAGACCCTTGCGGTCAAGGTAAAGTCTGTAAAAAATATTCCTTTGGAGGGATCCCCAGGTCCATTATCAAACCACCCATCTGCACCTCGTACAGGCAAGAGAAAGACCAAGTGCATGAAGGCGACCTCCAAGGACATCACCATCCGATTCGACGAGAACTCTGCAATTAGGGAAGCAGCATATATGGCTAGCACGGTGCTTATTGGTCATGTCCGCAGCAAAGCATATTCGGATACCAGACTTACCCTATGGGTCAAGGAGATATGGGGTGGATTGTTGAAGGAACTGCCTGACGTACAAGTCCTTCCCAAGGGGTAGTTTGCTCTTCACTTTGCAAAGGAAAACTATACGAATTTGGTTCTCGCCAAGTATTGCCACATCGAGATGGCTCTGGTCCTTCTCAAGTGATGGAGTCCCTTGTTCGACCCTTAGAGAGAGAAAATTGGGGTTGGGCCACTCTGGGTGCGCTTGCCTATGCTTCCTTTACAGTACTGGTGTGAGGAGGTATTCATCAAAATTGGTAATGCACTCGGTACCCATCTGGACCATGATCGAACATTTGTGCAATCAAAGAATAGAACCCTCGCTCGCATTCTGGTCGATTTGGACACTCGTGAGGGTTTGGAGTAGAAGATTACATTACAATGGGGGAAGTTTATCAAGGTCCAGATCTTGAATTATGAAGGGGTTCCGTTTCGTTGTTGGCGATGCCACAGGGTGGGACATATCTTCAAAGGTTGCCCTCTAAAAAAAAAAATTAGAGGACACCCCAAAAGCATCACTTGCACCATCCAGGATTGACTCACCGACCATTCTACACTCTCTTGTTCTGGGTCCTACTCCTCCGGCAAGCAATCCCCTTCCTAAGACGGTGGATGATGTGCACAAATCGATCTCACCGCCGCTCACTAGGTCTCAGGCAACTGCTGAAGCCGCAAAAGATTTGGGTACTCCTCTAACCTCTTCTGCTTCATCTGTTGCTATTTATTCATCTTTTGTTGCATCTTCCATATATACATTTGTGGCACTTTGCACTATGTCGTCTCCACCCTTAATTGCCACTATTGCCCCCACATTGCATTCGCTTACTACATTCTCCACCTCTCCATCATTCTCTAGGGTATCATCATCTCATCACTATTATCTTCACTCCCGTACCCTAGCTAGCGATACTCCGGTTCAACATGCTGGATTGGGTCTCACACCACCCGGTTTAGTTCCTCTGACATCTCAGGGGAGGAAATCTGATCTCTCCAAAGCCATCAAGCATGCGGGGGCTGAAGTAGCCTCTAGCCATCAATCCACTCTCGATGGGGTTCTTAGAGCTTTGAACATCCCGAGTGGAGTTCCCCGATGAAGTGTCTATCATTCAACTGCAGAGGCATGGCTAGTGCCTCCAAGAAACTAGCCCTGTGTAGACTCTTTGAGGTTGAACCTATCGATATCATCTTGCTCCAAGAAACCCTGGGTGTCGTTGAACACATTACCAGCTCCCTTTAATCTATATCCCCGGGTTGGACCTTCTTGGCAATGGATGTTGTGGGGAGATCTGGAGGACTTGCCATTGGTTACAATCCCCACACCATCAGGGTTTTTGAATCATGGGGAGGCCACAGATTCATTGGCATAGATTTTTCTCGATAGAGCTTGGCTCCAACCTTCGGGTTGTCAATATTTATGGACCCTTTCATCAGAGGGAGAATTTCTGGCAACATATGCTAAATCTCTCAATCTTATCTTCTGATCACATCATCCTAGGAGGTGACCTCAACTTTTCCTTGGGTTTCTGTGAATCTTGGGGGTCTATGGCTCAAATGGATCCAATCACAGGGTTTATGACTAACCTTCTGGAGCAGTACAATTTTGTGGATTTCCCCATGAATAAACCCCTCCCCACTTGGAGGAATAGAAGGGTGGGTGAAGCTACACTTGCGTGAAGACTAGACAGATTTCTTATGAAGGGTCCCCTCTTGCAACATCTGCATCACTACAAACAATGGGTTGGTTCAGGGGGCATTTCAGATCACTCCCCAATCTATCTTGAGGTTTTGGGCCCTCATCCTAAACCAAAAGCCCCTTTTAAATTTAACCATGTTTGGTTATATGACCCTGCCTACATTAGCTTGGTTTCGGACTTCTGGGTTGCCAACCCGATTAATAGATTTGATTCATTGGCTAAAGGTTTTTGTAATATTTTGTCCAAGCTCAAGCATCTAAGGGAGAACTCACTACTATCTCACATTGAATCTGTGTTGAGCTCTTTTCTCGATGAGAGAAGCTTGGGGTTTATTACAGCTAAAGACAAGTCGCATCTGATTGAATGTGTATTTGTGATTGTGTATGAAAATCGTTGTTGTTTGGACTTTATTTACATAGTTGTGCATTTATAATGAATGTGGATAACATGTTTGATATGTACTTTGAAATGTGTGTAGATTTTCTTTAGCATATGGCTTGATTTACTATCTACACTAATTTTGTATGTTTGGATATTTACAATTGTCTATGTATGATGATCAAAATTTGATATGCAATGTTTGTATGTATTTATAATTTTGTGTGTGTAGTAAGTAAATTTGATGGGATGTTTGTGTGTTTTTGTATTTGCAATATTTTTGATGTTTGAATGTTTGTGCATTTCAATGTGTGTTATGTTTGTGTATTTATTATGTGTATTTATTGCTTATTAGATTTTAAATTAAAAGTATCAAATAATGCATTGATATAGATAATTATAACATGTTAATTGAAAATCTTAAACGTTAAATCAACTTAAAGTTATGTAAATGCATTTCACTTAATCAATATAATATTTTTCCAACCACTAGATTTTGTGATAATTGCAAAATTTTTGGATGCTTGTTTAGTGGTTCACTTCATGTATGATCAAGTTGTATGTTTTTATTGTATACATTGATTGATGTGTTTTTATATTACTTTGTGATGATAAATTTAAATGCATAATTTCATGTAATGATTGTCATTTGAGTTTCATTTATATGATTGTGTTTTAGAATGAATGTGTGACGTATTAATATGTATTTTGTAATCATTAAAATCATATTATTCACCACATCTCATCAAGTCTCAATGTCAAGATTGATAGTAATATAATATTAATTGGTAGAGTCAACATTGATTTAAAGGGAGTATTATTCTAAGATGAGAATTTATGTTTTCAATTTTTACAATACTACAAATTAATTGAGAATTGAATTCAAAAGATGTTATAACTAGACATTTAAAACAAGACAATATTGCTCATCAAATCCATGATACAATGCCATGAAATATGGCATCCTTATTTTCCATGTGATCTACATACTTCATCAAGATGATCTCTGTGTTTTGGAACATTTGCGAGGGATTCAAATCATATGCAACAAGAGAAGCCAGTCTAGTTGAATCTCCTAATTGACATGCCATATTCATTGGTTGCATTTGCTCAAAGGACCTTTTTGTACCATAGGTATTTTCGAGAAGAAGCTTAAGGGTATTATAAACACAAACCAAGTTTTTCTACCTTCCTTGGTCCCAATAAATTTCTCGTCACCTAATCTAATCCAAAAATAAACGTAGATGCTCTAATTCCTCTCAGGGGAAATGTAATCCCTACATATGGAGGAAATCATATAAAAAACTTGAGCAACTCTAGGATATGTTTGTATGAAGTGTCTACTAGTTTATTGAATTCTACCAAACATCTCTATGATATAAAGTGTCTATTGTGCCAAATTTTCTCACTTGTAAGTGAATAGGGTAAAAAAACCCATAGTACCTTACATGTTCTCCCTATTATGTACCTAAGCACCAACAAGGTAAAATTTGTCCATCAGAAAATAGTTATAGGCTTCAAATTATACCAAATGAGTCAAATCATGCATAAACATACTTGCTAAAGCCATTATATATTAATTGTTGAGTACATATCAAATTTTATTAGGCATAATAATTTCTAGACAACATGTAGGTGTTCGAAATACTGAGAGGGGGACTGAATCGGTATTTCTTTCCAATTGTTACTTTTACCAGTTAGATCACTTATATTTAGAACAAAAAATGAACAGTAGAAATAAATTCCTTTATTAATATAATCTTTACAATGAATCAAGTACAATATAGGTAGGGATCAAACCCCAAAAGAAGATGCCCAGGCTCAAACCTAGGATGTGCCAAGCACCTACTTGGACTTTAGTGAGGCTTCTACCTCTAGTGCTTTGACCCTATCTTATCCAAGGCACCAACCTTGAGTTTAGGAGCACCAAATCCAAGGACACCAATCCGATAGCTTCGCTTTGTCAAGATACGTTTGGTTTCACAACTCCCAAAGTCTTCTTCACCGAGCCCTGTCAATCTTCAATTATCCCTTCACTTAGTCTCCACATCACATCATCATTGACAACCTTGTCATACAGAAAGTGTCACCACTGTTATTCATAATACCAAATCAATCTCTTCAAGTTACCTCATCATGACATCAACACTGCATTGTGATCTTCAATACAACACTTCAATGTGTCTTCAATGAACTGCACCAAGTTCTGCACTAGCTCTAATAATATTTACGCACCTTCTTCAGATCTGGTCCAAGGTTACTCCCAAAGATTACTTCAAGTTACCTCCAAAGTCTACACCAAAATTTGCACCATGACTTATGCACTGCACCAATATTTCAACACGAGATTATCTCAAGACTACTGGGCCACTGCTGCACCAAGACTTCAACACTAGATTGTGACAATTATTCTTTACAAATGTCCTTGCACCACACTGCACCATACCACTATTCAAATTGTTCCAATACTTCTACACAAGGATTTATACACCATACTACATCTATTCTGCACCATACTTCTTCATCAATTCTGCACCAATATTCTTGCACTAAGACTTCAACATTGCACCAATATTTTAGTACTGCACCAGGACTTTTGCAACACAACTTTACCAATGTCCTTACTGCACCAAAACTTCAGCAATAATATTATGGCATCATGTTGCACCAATTTACTGATCTGAATTTTGATATGCCGCTACAAGCCCGAATATGATACCTCGGGTCCGAATTAATATGCCACTGCTCAATGCTTCATTATACTCCATTGTGCTATCTTTAGTTCATGGTTTCTTGACTTCATTGTGCATTAGGATGTTTGTAGTTTTTTTCATGAGGAGATCTTTATCTTCAAGGTTTCATTTGCAAGTGTATCTACCATAGTCGAGGCTTGAACCAACACACAACCGGAATCCAAAAAAAACTATACAATCCGCAATCCAACACAGTCTGAGGGTTAATACTCCAATAAAATCTTAGGGCTAATAATCCAACACACCGTCATTACCATGTGATCCTACCTAGTCCAAAAATTGAACCAACAGTTCGAGGTTGGTGTGTCCTTGTTTGGTGCACAGTTCAGTATTGGTGCACAATTCCATGTTGATTGGTGCACAGTCCCATGTTGATTTGAGCATAGTCTGAAAGCCCTTAATCCACAGTTCTCACAAAGACAGATCCTTTAGAAAAATGTGCGCCTCATATTTTTTAGGGGATGTTAACTTACCAAGCGCTAATCCACAATTTTCCACATAGATAAATGTATGCTTTCAGAAGTATGTGCTCTTGTTTTTCACGAGATGTGAATTATTGTATCTTCTTCCTTATATAATTTGAAATACTCTGAGCTCTAAATACATTGAGGGCCTCCTATATATATATTTTCTTGTGCATGAAATAAACAGACATGTCTTTTAGTTAAGCCTACATGAATTTTGTTTAGGCATAGCTCATCTTACTGGGAGAAGGTTGCCTTAAACTTGTAAAATCTAATTCTTGCTCATCTTTAGGAGATTTTGCTCAAGTAATAGCTCTTTAGAAAGGCAAAACTATGCTTTACAAGATCGTGTAGGTGTCATCAAGGAATTCTACCTCTAAGATAGTAAAAATGAATTTTTAGTGTGACTGACTAATTATTAGTGAAGAAATGAGGGTAGGGTAGAATGCCTTGACTATTGTACTTCTTCATAGATTAATTTCTTCATTGATTGTCTTCTTAATCATGTACTTGCCTTCTTCTTCATAGAGTCACCATCATCATGTCCTTGATTTCCTTCTTCATCACCTTGTGTTCTTCAACATATGGTCACCATCATTTTGTAATCTTCATTATTAGGATCACCGGAGGTAAGGACATCAAGCTTCACATCATTGGAGGTAGGACATGTCATCACGTGTATTTCTTCTAGGCCTTCATCAAGTATACAGATATGGTAGCATTTCATTATGATCAAGATACATGATTGACACTTCATTTGTCTCTTCATCACTTAAACAAGAGTTCACTTGGAAAATGTTCACTTGTTCAATTTAGCAGTCTTAGTATACTTCAACTAAGAGCCTAATTCTTTGCATAGAGTCAATAGGAACATTCAACTTTAACACATTGTACCAAGCCACCAACGAAGGAGCCACAAATGGATACATTGTATATGATTAATTGTGCAAGTTGTTGCTTGATCTAGAAATTGTTAAGTGAAGAGAGCTTCATTCTTGTTCTCATATTAGTTTTCTTCCATGAGAACCTGCTAAGGGTAGATGGAGGTTCAATGATTAACATTAATATCTAGGTATGCATCATCAATGTCAACACTTATATCATTTGATGCTGTTCAATAAGATAGGCATTGACCTTTTTGGCCTACAAGTAACAACATTCATTATCAAAATGGCAATATCTCTTATTGATAGAACCATTGTTTCTTTTCCCCTTTGCTAGTCAAGCTAGGTGTTTCTCGATTATGAGCAACAATGATCAACTCACCATCTTGGAATATATTTAGGAGGGATGATCCAAGAAGGAAATTGGGAAGAGCTTGAGCTTTTTGTCAATGTGAGAAAGAAAACCTAAAGTATACTTTATCAAAAATGGTTTGCTTTTGATGTTTAGTTGTAAAAGGTGGCTACATCCTCCATTGGATGGCACATCTTTTCACATCCTACAGTCCCAACCCTCCCCTCCAAATTGATAGTCTATGATAATAATATCTAAGAGATAACTCACAGTCCTTGTCGAAGGAGAAAAATGACATAGAATAACTCAGAGTGCTTACCAAAAGAGAAAACTGACATAGTGTGAGGGTTCTTTGATTATTATAATTCAGTTCAATTATTTGATTCCTAAAATAGGATATGAAAATTTCATCGTGATGACATGGAAAGGGGTTTTGACCCTTCTTTTATAGCTACATGCTTTTTTTTTAAATTAACAAACACTATAATGGATTATATTTTTGCTTCGATGACATGGATTGTGCTTTTGTTGTCTAGTCGTAGCCTTTTTTGTCTTGTTGTAAAAGCTGGAGCATCTTTCCACATTATGAAATATGAGTCCTCCTTTGCAAATGGAATTGGTATCAACATCTAAGAGATAAATATAACCAACATTGCAGTCCCAACCCTTCACTCTTAATAAAATTGGCAATCTGTGACTAGTAAAGTGCGAGAGATAATTGGTGTTGCTTATCAAACAAGTTAGATCAATAGTCAAGGATATTGATTGCTTTAATTCAATTCAATTTTTAACTTCATATTGGCGTTGGCATTGTAGTGCCTCTCCTCCTCCTCTTAGAGTTTCCTGCATTGTGTGGATTTATTAATTCTTCAACATATAGTTGTTGAGATAGGAGAGATTACATTTCGGAATATGGGCTTTTGGCATTAAGAAACTAGTAAACGACATCTTGAACAAATGTGGCAAAGGAAAGAACCAATTATAGAAACCCACAAAGAAACATTAAAAGTGGAGTAGGAATAAAATAATTGTGATCTTGAACTAATTTCGTAGCAAAGGAATTAGATGTCTTTCTGAAAAAAAAAGATAGGAACATGAAAATAAATTGTTTCCAATTGAGCAAAGGGGTAAAGGAAACAACTTGAGCTTTTGAGACACAGTGTATAGGTATGTGTCCAACGGTGTTAACACAAGCTCATATTAACATTCTTCAAGTTGTTGCTAACTACCTAGAACGATGTTAACACAAGCTCATATTAACATTCTTCAAGTTGTTGCTAACTACCTAGTTGTTTCGTAGATTATAAAAATGTGAATAGTTTAACAAATATAAGTTTAGACATTGACTGTTAACAACACCGAAAGGTGGGAAACATTAGTTCCCAACTAATCCTATGTTAACAAGTACACAATAGTGTTCACAAGAAGTTTTGAGGTCTTACAACTTATAGTTGTGGAAGGTTTAAAGCCATAATCTGGATGCAATGTAGAGCACATGCAACCTCCTTGGTGGACCTTATGTGCAAGATCACAAATCCATTTATAATGGATACTCCATCACTCAGAAGCTTCAAAATATGGAAAGGTTTGTCAATTTGGCTTTTCCTTCTACATTTTCCTCTATTGCCAATTGTTATGAGTATAGGTAGCCTGCATTGTACATACTCATAGAAGAAAGAAGAATGCAAGTACCGAAAGGAGAACATCAAATCATACATGTTTTACAATATTGTTTTATGTGGTTATATTTGTATAAAAATGGTGGAGAGTGATCATAGTTGACCAAGTCTCCAAGGGTTACAAGTATCTGATACAAAGTTAGGTGAGTGATCATCTTTGACCGAGTCACCAATGAAATATTAACGACAAGGTAGATAAACTACAAGACATAAAGTACAAAATAAATAACATATATACATTACATATTTAGACTAAATCCAATATGAATTATGGACAACGTATGATTAATTTTGCGATGACGAAAACAAATGTCGCCAATTTCTATTGATTTTACACTCTTTCTAGTGAATGACATCATTGTTTATAGGAACTAGGATGGCAGGAATAACATGATTGGATACTAGAAGAATGGATGTTGAAGTGAGAGTGCATGGAATAATTGGAGGGGCATGATGTTCAATTATAGAATGTCCTCCTAATAAGATTAAGGTAATCCTTTGTTGTGGAAACGCCTATGCAAAAAATATGACCTTCATATCCTTAGTTGGAGGTGAACCATGAAGAAGATGCTAACTAGGGCATGGTCTGAAGTGAGTTGAGGATTGGAGTTGGACTCAGTGCTTATAAAGACATCTCCATGCAAAAGTGTGAGCACTATAAAGCAAGTAGATGAATGCCGACATGGATGCACATTGGAACATATCAAACATTTTGAACTCGTGGATATTGATATGGTTAATAATGTATCTTCTAGCAAATGCAGAATAAGAGAAGGAAGAGATGACATTGTAGATCTTATTATCCTTGAAGAGCTTGTAGAAGTTATAACACCCACAATTTTGTGCCCTTTTGTAAAACTGGTAGGGCTTGACAAAAATCACATCTCAACAATATGAGGGTGTAACATCACAATCAACTGTATCAATGAATGGTCTAATGGAAAATCTGATAAAACACAACAAACATAAAGTAGGTACTACTTCGTGAACCCATCCAATATGATATGGTTGGGGATGAGTGGTAGAAATTTGGATTTTTTCAATCAATTGTTGAGAAAGCAATTTCTTTTTGTTTCCATTGTCTATGATTAATTGTGCAAGTTGTTGCTTGATCTAGAAATTATGAAGTTAAGAGAGCTCCATTCTTCTATGATTAATTGTGCAAGTTGTTGCTTGATCTAGAAATTATTAAGTGAAGAGAGCTTCTTTCTTGTTCTCACAATAGCTTTTTTCCATGAGAACCCACTAAGGGTTGGTGGAGGTTGAATTATTAACATTAATATCTAGGTATGCATCATTAATGTCAACACTTCTCGGTTGTTCGATGTTGTTCAATAAGAAATGCATCGACCATTTTTTCCTACAAGTCACAACATTCATTATCAAAATGATAATATCTCCAATGATAGAATTGATGTTTCTTCTTTCCTTCGCCAATCAAACTAGGTGTTTCTTGATTGTGAGCATTAGCAAGCAGCTTAGCGTCTTGGCAAATATTTAGGAGAGATGTTCCAAGGAGGAAATTGGGAAGAGTTCGAGCTTTGCATCGATGTGAGAAAGCAAACTTAAAATATACTTTATGCAAAAGGGTTTGTTGTTGTTGTTTATTGGGAACAATATTATTGCAAGCGGGTCCATTTCATTTTGGTATCATAGCTATGATATGCTCCAAGAAGTCATCAATAGCATATTTGAAGATTGGATGCCTTGGACGAAATATTATACTTATGATCATGAAGAATTTAATTCAATTGTATTAGGGCTTGATTAAAACATATCGGTGTTGACATATGAGATATTACATTTAGGAATATGGGCTTTTGGCATTAAGAAACTAATAAATGAAATTTTGAGCAAATGTGGAAAATGAAAGAACGGAATAGGGAAGCCTACAAAAAAACATTAAAAGTGGAGTAGGAAGAGAATCATGGTGATTTTGAATTAATTTCATAGCAAAAGTAGTAGATATTTTTGTGAAGAAAGAAGATAGGAACATGATAAGAAAATGTTGCTAGTTGAGCAAAGGGGTAAAGGAAACAACTTGAGCTTTTGAGGTACCGTGTGTAGGTATGTGTCCAATAGTGTTAACACAAGCCTCATCTTAACATGCTTCAAGTTGTTGCCAATTACATAGCTGTTTTGCTGATTATGAAAAAGTGAGTAGTTTAACAAATAGAAGTTTAGGCATTGACCATTAAGATGGGAAAGCCCATAGTATAACACTGACATAGGATATCTCATAGTTCTTATCAGAGGAGAATGCTTATATAAGATAACTCATAGTGCTTATGAGAGGAGAAAATTGACATAGGTTATCTCCAGAGTCTGAAGACTATTTTAATTAGATTAAATTACTTAATTCCTAAACCAGGGTATGAAAATGTTATTGTGAGGACCCTTCTTCTATATCTACATGCTCTTATTTTAAAAATTTTAACCAACAAGTGGATTTTATTTTTGATTCGATGACATAGATTGTGCTTTTATTACTATTTTTGCCTAGATGACATGGACTGTGCTTTTATTACTATTTTTGCTTGGAAGACATGAATTGTGCTTTTATTACCATTTTTGCTTGGATGACATAAGTCATGCTTTTTATTACTATTTTTGCCTAAATGATTTAGATTGTGCTTTTATTACTATTTTTAGTTAGCCGACATGGATTGTGCTTTAGATTGCGCTTTTATTACTATTTTTAGTTAGCCGACATGGATTGTGCTTTATTACTATTTTTGATTGATTAAGATGATATGGATTGTGCTTTATTACTAATTTTGGTTGGTTAGATGATATGGATTGTGCTTTTGTGCTTTTATTGTATAGCTCTGAAAAAGGCTGGAGCGTCTTTCCGCATCTAAGAGATAATCTGAGTCGTCAGTTGCAAACAGAATTACCATCATCATCTAAGAGATAATCGGAGCCATCCGTTGCAAACAGAATTCGCATCATCATCTGCAATTAGTAAAATTGGTTGTCTGTGATAGCAAAGTGCGAGAGATAAGTGACGTTGCTTATCGAACAGGTTATCTTAACGGTCAAGGATGTTGATTGATTTAATTCTATTCAAATTTTGGGTTCATATTGGCATTGGCATTGCAGTTCCTCTCATCCTCCTCTCCCAGTTTCCTGCATTGTGTGCTCTCGTCTCGTGCGTTTGGAGCTGCGTATGTTGTGTGTGCGTATGTTGTGTGTGCGTATGAATGTAGTTTGGTCTCTGTTATGTCCGTTTCTGTCATGTATTTGGTGTGTCCGTCTGTTTGGTCTGCTTGTATTCTGTGAGAGGTGGAGGCAGAGGCAGAATGCTTGTGTTTCCTGACAAGCAGAGGCAGAGGTAGAGGCAGGTAGCGCATCAAGACAACTCTTCCAGGGATCACAGGGATCACAGTTAAATGAGGCATTGCGGTAAAATTTATGTCCAAACTCTCTGTATCGATCACTCTGATTATGGGTTGTGGGTTGCAAACAAGATTAGCTGAATGAGAGAGGAATCAATTTGATTTTAGGAAATTCAATGGCATTGATCAAATCCTGTAAATAAATTGAGATGTGCAGTGTTGTTTGGTTTTTTAAATTAGATCTTCAGCATCCTTGACGAGAGGCGGCAGAATAGATCCCTACTTCGAATAATGGCCATTGGGAGCGTTTTATCTGGCAGAGCCTGCGGTTTTCTTGGTTTTTAAATCCAGATCCTCTGCATCCATGGTGAGGCGGTTTCTTGGTTTTCTAAATTAAATCCTCTGCATCGATGTTTTTTGGTTTTTTAAATTAAATGTCGTGCATCCATGGTTAGGCGGTTTCTTGTTTTTTTTTTAAAACTAGATCATCTGAATCCCTGTTACTTGGTTTTTTAACTTAGTGCGTCTGAGGCAGCAGCATAGATCCCTCGTTGCACAGAAAGCGAGAGAAACCGAGCATGTCTTTTGAATATGGCCATGGCCAGCGTTGAGCCTGCTGTAAATATGGAGTTAACGGCGACCATTCCCTTACCCGATTTTGAAGGGCGTAATTTCACCTTCGTATACGGTGCTCCAGAATTGGTTTCTGCGTTGCGGTATCGAGTGGTTTGCTCAGTGACATCATTTGTTTTACACATCGTCTCCTAATGCAACACCGTAAACCTTGCGAATATCATGTCTCTCCATGTGGATTCGTCCCTCGGAGGTAAGCAAAGCATTTTCTTGACTGACTCTGTTTTAAAGTCATTGTCGATTGCATGTGTGATGAAGAGATTGTTCAGATTGCAATGTAATTGCATTGAATTTCTTGTTCTCCTAGCTTTCTATGTGTTTCGTAGCTTTCTATGTGTTTCGTAAATAATATAAAGGATTGTTTCTCAGGTTTTGCACTGGAATATTGAATTATTAGCTATTTCTAGGTTAAGCATATTACATCCAAGGGCCCCGGCAATGCTCTTCAATGATTTATTTTATCATTCATCGCTGATAATATTGGTAAATTCTATATCAATTATTTCGTTACCATTTTCATTCCCTGCCAGGGAGATCGAGAATGAGTAGGTTCAGGAGGTGGGGTTGG
>APFE030321040.1:28664-44583 GCA_000404065.3 Pinus taeda
TTCTGGGAGATGATGTAATCAGTTGACCTTGTTCCTTTAGGTAGTGAAGCAACCCTTTTAGGGACTTAAGAGCCCTTATTTTATGGACATTTGTGATTGGGGTTGAAGTGCCCAAAAATTTCTATAACAAGAAGGCCAAAGGGAAAAGTTGGAAACAAGAAGAGAAGCAAGGAGTACACCAAAATGTTGTCACCGAACATATTGAGCCTACACTATTCTATCTTATATTTATCATGTAATATCTTGTTATGTTATTTTATATTCTGTCAACGAAGCCTTCCACCTTAATATATTGTTGTAATTTTGTTGAAATTAATGGAAGAAGGATTTACAAGGTTATATGAGAATATTCGTGTGTGACTTGATGTGGCCTTTTAAAAATTTTAGTATGATTGCACATGCATAATATATTTTCTTATTGAATTCTTGAGATGCCATGATTGCACCTTTTATGTTCTAGTTTAGGGTTTACTGGGTGTTAATAGCCTCCATGTGGTTTCTCCCAATAATAGATTCTAGCCCCTTAATTATGTAAGGTCATGATACACCTAGGGTAAGATTTCTTATTCTTCCTAAATAGGGTGAAGATGTCGGCATTACGCTAGAATTAAACAAAGCCTTTATTGGCCCCTATTCCTGAACCCAAGGTCTCATCCCATTCATCATTTTCTACCAACAAATGGTTATGTTGTTGGGACTTGAAAATTTTCAAACGGGTCTGCAATATGGTGTCAAGAATCTTTAAGAAGGAGCTACAAGATTGGTGGCACAAACATGTAGAGTGGTTTTCTTCTCAATAAGCTCAATTATGTTGTCAAAGTGAAAAGTGGCTAAAGGAATACATTTTGTATGGGGAACCTATAAGCGATCAATACAATATCTTTTGGTGCAAGTTCCCAGAGGAAATCTACAATTAGTTGTAGAGGTTGGAAATAAAATAAAATACCAACGGATAGAGTCGATCCCTTTGTACCTAGACTCAAGAAAATAGTGTTGAACTATATTAGCTTGACATTGATCTAATGTGAGCTATTGATTTCTGGGTGCAAACCACATTAGAGGGGTATATTATTTAGTTTTTTCTTTAGGGTCATTAGTCCTTCTCTAAGGTTAAGGTTGTGTTCAAGTCAGGGTTGCAGGGAAGACTTCTTAAGGAGAAGGTTCTACTCATAGAAGATAACTTGTTAGTATTATAGAACCTGCCTATGGAATCTTAAAGCCCTTGTACTAGGGAAAGGACCTAAGGGGAGGAATGCAATCTAACTAGAAGCTATGAAAATATTGAAGAAACGGATGTGGATGACTTCTGGAAGGACAAAGATTTGAGGGCATGAAGGAGAGCGCGAATAGCTAAATAATGGTGGGAGAGAGCTCCATTAGGAGATAGATAGAAGGTGAAGAGAGCTACACCAAGTAGGAGAAATAGCGAGGTTAGGTAGTCAAAATGAATGAGAAAGAGAAATAAGTTGAGTAAAGTTATCGAGCAGTGGGGATAATGCTAGAGTGGAAGGCAGTCCACTAGGAGAGGCTGAGAAATTCATAGTGAAATAAGCTCATAGAAGGGGTAGAGACTCCACCCCACTAGTAGAGATGGGAATGCCAGATGGAATGGGCTTCATAGATCCTGAGGAAGGCCCAGATGATGACATGCACTTCATCATGAGAAGTTTTTTTTCCAAGAATGATGTGTCACTCGTTAGTAGCAATTCACTACCTAGAAGATTAGGTAGTACCTCCACCAACCTTCCCCTGGTACTTTATCACAACCCTGATCAATTTTTGTCTAAGTTAATTAAATTCATAAAGGTTCACAATGTGCATGTGACCTACATAGCTAGTAACATTAGTAGTAGGAATAGTAATAGCAGTACAAGTCTAAAAGGATTATCACAACTCAGTTCTCAAGGATTTATACTCATCCCACAAGTTGAATCAAACATGACATGATCCTTTACCCAATATCGTGAGTTCTCTAGTAGGGGGAATGAGGATGTAGAGAAACATTAGTACCTATGTGAAGCTATCTATAGGGCTCGCCAGACTCTAGATGTTACAAAGACGATTGAATTTCAAACCACTCTTTGAGACAAAGCATTGAGATGGTTCATTAAAATGGTCAGCATTACAATAAAAGCCAATGGTAGATGAAGTCAGATGGGCATTTGTTCAATATTTTAAGCTTCCCTAGACCAACCAAGAGGAGTTTTCTGAGTTATGGGAAATCAAGTAGTGGGAAGGATAAACTTCCTAGGAGCTAATGTCGAGGTTTAAATATGTTATTGGTAAGTTGAACTACCTGATTGAACCAAATCATCAATAGGATTGGTTCATTAAAGAATTGTTACCACTTACTTGCACGTCATTGACTCAACAAAAGATTGATACTCTACAAGATGACTTGTAACAAGCAACTCGAATTGAGGCTATGGTTGGATACCCAGATGAGCACCCCGAGGGGTGGGGTCATCCTCACATGACCCCTCTATCCTCAGACTGTAGCACCAGATTGTAGATATGATAGAGAAGCTGAGGGATCTTCAACCGGTGCCACTTGTGCGACCGCACGTATGGTGTACCAAATTCCATATCGAGGGCCATCATGCGACGGAGTGCCAAAGGTTGTGAGGCCCAACCACTCCCTCCATATCGGTAGGGTCATCCACATCTTTACCTACTATTAGAGTTTCACAGATTGGTATGTAATGTCTATACACTGGTGTTATCGGGAATAGTGTCCACTCGGAGCTGTTATTCCCACTAAGACTGGTAGCTATCTTAGAAACAAACAAGTAAAGACTACTTTCATTTTCCTTTATGAAAATAGATAGGAGTAGAACAAAGGACACCAACCTTGGTCTTGCATTTGGTTCCTTACTTGATTCCTCTCCTTCTTGATAGATCTTTTCCACTTCTTCTTCATCTGCCCAGCTTCAAAGAGCACCTGTGGAATCAAAGCAGCATACTACTATCGAAGAACAGAGATCTATATTCATAAATAACACAGGACCAGATATGTATTAACCATACAAATGCATATATAATCAAACATACAAGAATATGGATGAAAACTTGAATAGCTTTATTAATATCAAGAATAGCAAGAGGATTACAACCAATTGTTCTGACCCAGCATCATCCTCCAGCAAGAAAGCCCTTCTTCACCTCAAGTAAACCTTAAATCACCCAACACTATGAAGTTTCACTAGAAAACCAACAGCACTTCTCTACAAGATACAAGATTCCAGCCTCTGAATCTCTGTGATGAGGGATCCATATATAGATGATTGTAGGGGGGTGAGTCATCTTTTGGGGTTTTGATTAGTGTCCTCTCTCTGATAGTTCTTGATTCCACTTGGAGGCTGATGATCTCTTACTCATCCCTGGTCGAAAACAGAGAGGCAAGTGTCAGAGGGGAAGCTTCTGGATGATTCCATGATCTTCCACCTCACAAACTATCTCTTCCATTTGTCCATTCTCGCCCATCGCACCCTACAGAGGGGCCATTCAGTATGCATCGCACCCTTTACACTGGGAAGGTGATATGCATCACACCCTCTGCACTGGTGTTATAGACATTTTTGGGCACTTCAACCCCAATCATAAATGTCCATAAACTGAGGGCTCCTAAGTCCCTAAAAGTGTTGCTTCATTGCCTAAAGGAACAAGGTCAGCTGATTACATCATCTCCCAGAAGTTCTCCACTGAAAACTGCTCATAAATGGTCAAAACTAGACCATAATGAAAGCTCAGTCCAGAGGGTGCGATGCATATCACCTTCCCAGTGTACAAGGTGCGATGCATACTGGATTGCTCCTCTGTAGGGTGCGATGGTCGGGAATGGACAAATGGAAGGGACAAAAATGCGAGGTGGAAGATCATGGAATCTTCCAGAAGCTTCCCCTTTGACACTTGCCTCTCTATTTTCGACCAAGGATGAGTAAAAGAACATCATTCTCCAAGTGGAGGGAGGAACTATCAGATAGAGGACACTAATCAAGATCCCAGAAGATGACTCACCTCTCTGTTATCATCTATATATGGATCCCTCATCACAGAGATCTAGAGGCTGGAATTTTGTATCTTATAGAGAAGTGTTGTTTTTTTTTTCTGGTGTACATTCATAGTGTTGGGTGATCTAAGCTTTGCTTGAGGTGAAGAAGGGCTTCCTAGCTGGAGGATGATGCTAGGTCAGAACATATGGTTGTAATCCTCTTGCTACTTTTCATCTTAATAAAGTTATTCTTGTTTTCTTCCATATTCTTGTGTACTTGTTTATATATGCATTGATATGGTTAACACACATCTGGTCTTGTGTTATTTATGAGCATATATCTTTGTTTCTTCGATAGTAGTATGTTGTTGTGATTCGACAAGTTATTTTGAAGCTAGGCAGATGAAAGGGAAGCAGCGAAGCTCTATCAAGAAGGAGAGGAAATCAAGTGCAAGACTAAGTTCAGTCTTCTTGGTTCTCCTCTTGTCTATTTTCATAAAAGAAAACAATAGTAGACTTTCCTTATTTGTTTCTAATATAGCCACCCATCTTAGTGGGAATAGCAGCATCCGAGTGGACACTATTCCCGGTAACAAAATGACGACCATACTAGGGAGCGACTAGAGTACTTGTTAGCCTATCTATCCTTGTTTCTTTTATAAACTTACAGATGGAGCCTGAAGTCAAGCCAGCTAGCCTTCGAACTGTATTTGTTATACAAATGCAAAGTAGATCAATGTTGTTTCTGTCTATCTCTGGGTTTAGTTTATGAATTAAACAATCGATCTGTAAGCAATCTAATTGCCCTAAGTGGTGGCTCTAGTAACCTCTTTAGATCACCCCTGTGTTTTACATACACTGAACATTACTTACTCGGACTAAGCACCTGAATTGAATTGCAAACTGTGAGTGAAAACTTGTTTAAAGTCTCACACTGGTACCATCACACCCTACCTTCAAGGCAGTCTTTATGCATCGCACTTCCCGAGTGTAGTAGGTGCGTTGCATACTGGTTTCACTGTGTAACAGGTGCGATGATCAGGGAGGGTTAACTTTACCCTCAGACTGTGGTTTTTTCTCACTGTTTTCAGTCCTATTCAAGAGTTTTGTTGTCTGTAGTCAGTGTACTTCTGTGAAAAATCCCTTCTCTTGCGTTATTCCACCTCCTTAGTGCAAATAATTGTAAGTGTTTTTTATGTATTGTGCGTCATTTTCAGTTCTCTTTTGCAAAAAAGTAGCATAGTCAAACTATCGTCTCTAGATCTGAAAGTGTCGTAGCTGTTGTTTTTAGTTTTGGAAAACAATCCCATTGTTCCTGATAGTCGATTATACAGTTACTATTGCATAGGATTTGGGTTAGTGGTTTTAAATTGTCGAAAAGAAATTTTCATTTCAAAATCGCAAAGTGTCTCTCTTGCTTTCACTTCATTTTGAAAAAGAATTTTGTTGAGTATTGTTGCTTTAAAAGTAATTCAGATTTTCACATAGCTTTCTTAACATCATTCATACATTAGGAAGGCTGAAAACAAATACATGCATGTGCATTTGCATTTCGATTGCTTGGTTTGATTTAGGACTATGCATTTAGCATGTGCTCTATGCTCTGTGAAGAAAAGATTCTTGACTTTCTTCCCTTAGTAGCTAGGATTTTCATTGCTGAAAAAAGATTAAACGTTTGTTTATCATCTTAGACTGCATTTTAGGAATTATATACACATCACGCGGTGAACCTGAAAGGCAAATTGTTAATCAAGATAAACTTAAAATAAATTCAAAGAATCTAACAACGCTTTGGAACTTAACACACAACATCTAGAGGTCTAGGCTAGAGATGTATTCTGGCATCGTAAAACTTAGTAACTGTTGTTTTCAGTGTTGGTAGGGTGATTCCTCCACTCTGATACGGCAAGTGCCAGTACGGACTTGTGCTCCCACGTACTGTCGAGTATATATTGGGAGACCACAATAGGTTGCATCCTTTATCCTTAGGAAGCCATGTCTGTTGCCCTATCGATCGCAATGCATTGAACACAACATTCAGGAAGATTGACTGTCATACCGTAAAAAGTATTCTGCAGTTTTGCGATTGGTTTGGTAATCCTCTCTGCCTTGATCTCTAGAGAAGTCCATTTTTCTCCTTTTCAGACTCCTTCAAGGAAAAGGTCCTCTGAGCACTTATCACTTCAGGCTCAATAAAAATCAAAGGTGACTAGAGTCATCTTTTTTTTTCTCTCAACTCTTTAGAATTGAAAAAACAAGTTGTGTCAAATCGTCTAAAATTCATTTAATTCAAAATACATTTTTCCGTTTTTATTTTGATTTGATCAAGTAATCCACAATCATGGAAGAAAGTCAATCAAAACCTCGTCGTTTGTGGAGACTTACGAGTCAACCATCATTGACTCCAAAAGCGAAACCATTCCGGACAAAGCGAACTCGTTTAACTGGATCAAAGTCCCCTAGGTTGGTTGGAGCAAGCACTCCAACATCCTCAGAGACTCCGATTACTCCGAAAATTTCTGGTATCCCTACCTCTATAGAAGAAATTTCGCAACAGCAGCAGAACATTACAACTAATCCTAGTGTGACGGTTAACACTTCTATTCCTAAACCGGCTCCATCTACAGCCGATTCGGAAGGTGTTACTCCCCAACCATCTGCTGTTGTAGAACTTACATCTTATTCGGCACCAGAAATATTTTACGGACTTGACGGTCTACCTCTTCCTCCTATATTGATTGCCATAGAAGAGATTGTGGAAGATCCTCCATCTAGCACTCCAACCCAACTTGGAGCTGGGATCGCCCTGTATCCTTCTTCATTAGAAAATATTCACCCGCCCTCGGAAGTTCTTGAAGAATCGTTGAGGAAGCTTTTGGATAGGCTTAATATGTCTAAACAACCGTCAACATCAAGGACTGTGTCACCTGACACAGCAACAACAGAAGCTACTTCTGCTATTGGGATAATGTTTGCTGGGGTGCCATCTGTCCCAACCAGCTTTCAGTAGCTGGATGGAGTCCATCCAGGGGCTATTTCGACAGTGTGGATTGTTCCCGTTTGTTCATCTGGAATTATATCTAGAATCTCTTACGTTGAGTCTCAACAAATTGATCCGTCACAAGGTCAATTTGGGCCAACTGGTCCCCGAAGGCAACTCATTCCTTTGAGTACTGGATTACCATCATATGGAGGGCCATATACCCTTTCATTGTCTTCCTTGGAAGGACAACCATGCGTGAGTTCGCAACAAAATTTGGGTTATGCTGGAATTACAACTAGCGATTGGGTGCCAATCCTGTCTCAACAACCAACAGTTGTATGCTCAATACAACAAAGTTTACCTATGAAAAACATGCCCACTATTCCGGCTATTGTGGCAGTATCGCAAGTACAAGTGTCACTAGTTGTACGCCAACCTCAAGTTTCACAGGTTGCAATACAACAATCTCTTGTACCTCCGACACAACCACAGTCACCAACTAGTGGAATGGCACAGGTTCAAACGGGGAACACCAATCCCCATATTGGTCAAACAGTCAGTACTAGACAATAGTCCATCGCTTCACAACCATGGCTGGTGCAATACCAACAACCGCAATTCCAGCAGGCTTACCAAGGATATGAGCAACAAGTCTTTGCAAGTAATGGGCAGTCGTATCAACCATATCATAATGGTTATGCCCATCAACCTTACCAAAGTTACCAAAATCAAATGCATTATGCTGGTATGCAAAGGCCGAATGCTCAAACAATTTCGTCTTATCCTGGATATGCCCAACCAAGCATGAATCAACATGTCCTTTCGTGGCGACTTTAGAGTTACCAGATCTGAGTCGACTAACAAACGATCCAATTCCCTACGCCCCTTGGTGGCTGGTGATTCCGCATAAACTTCCGTCGTATATTCCTAAATTTAATGGAAATCTAGGCGAAGACCCATCGAATCATGTGATGACCTTTCATCTATGGTGTTCGTCAAACACTCTCAATGATGATTCGATTCGGCTTCGCCTCTTTCAGCGCACGTTAACTGGTCTGACAGCAAAGTGGTATATCGAACTGCCTAGAGCTTCATTTGATAACTTCAGTACCCTAGCCACAACCTTTTTAACCCATTTTCAGTTACCTATCAGGTACGAAATAGGAACTAAGCTACTTACCAATTTCAAACAAACAACAGCCACTCACATATCTGATCATATTCATGAGTGGCAATGTTGTCGTAGAATGGTAAAAACATATGTTCCTGATTAGCTATTGGCTGAATGGTTTATTAAGTCGTTGTTACTCGCTATTACAGAAAATGTGGCAAAGGGAGGAGTCATCACTGAAGAGAAATTTATTGCTCGTGCACAATATCTAGACTTGATCTATATTCAGTCTGGCATGCTCTATGATAAAATCCCTGATGCTCCTAGACCAGAATTTTCCATTCCTCCACCTCCTAAATCAAACAAAGACTCTCATGCCAGCGATGGTGTGATAGGTATGGCAAGCACTAAAACCACGAAGGTTACATTGAAAAAGGCCCGCACAGTTTTGAGTCAAAATGAAAATGAGGAACTTCTAGCCTCGGAAGTAAATGTTGTGTCAACAGACAAAGGCAAATAACCCAAGCAACCAGGAGGCAAGAAGAAAAAAAAAGGGAAGAAGAAAAACCAGGAGAACTCATCTCCTAGAAAATATTTTACAAACCCTTCTGGGAATGCGAAACCAAAAAATCCATGCAGTATATGTGACAAGGATCACTGGACCAAAGAGTGTCCATATAAAGAAGAACTTAGAGAATTCTTCAAAAGTTCAAAAACCTTGGTTGTACTGACTAATCCGTTTCCAAACCCAGGAACAAATCTGGTTGCTAGTGAAAATGCTTCCCCGTCCCAAGTGCTAATGTTGTCAGTTTCAAAGCAACTGAATGATGCTCTAATAACGACAAGGAGTAAAGATTACAGGAATCCACAGATGTTGAACAACAAGGATAATGATCAACCTAGTAGTTCAACAACGACTTCGACCGAAGTCGTGCCACCCATCATTCCTGAATTAGCAATAAAACTGCCAAAGGGAGTAGTACACAAATCGATGTTTAATCATCATGCCCGAGCAGCACATCAATATAATATAGTGGAGGATTTAGCTCAATCGCCATCTACGATGTCGAATCTTGAGGTACTACAAAATTGCCCCTCCCAAAAGCAAGCTTTATTATTAGCAATATGTGGGATTGACCCAACGGATTCCAATCTTGTATCTTTTAATCATAAAGGATACGACCCTTAGTTACTAGCTCAACTAGCTTTCCTCATTCAAGTGAAAGCCCTCAACAAAACTGTTCATAGAACAATTATTGATGAGGGGGCATCCACATGTATCATGTCGATGAGTTGCTGGAAAACTCTAGGGTCTCCGTCCTTGTCACGATCATCAATGACATTGAAAGCATTTGATGGATGAACATACACCCCATATGGGATACTAAGTAACTTGCAAGTCGAACTGGGGGGAAAACAATAGAAATTGATGTTGAAGTCATCGACGAAAATCTTGATTATAACATCCTACTGGGAAGAGCCTGGATTTATGCCATGGCAACCGTTGTGTCGACCTACTTTAGGAAAATTGCATTTCCTTCCCAAGGAGGAATTACAATCATTGACCAACAAACTTTTCTCCCCAATAGTTCGCAAGTTATGGGAAGCATTCCGATGATCCATGGAAGCCCTAGCATGTTTCATAATATAAGAGTAGGCCTACTAAAAGACCCTACATTAATGGGAACTTTTACCCTACTGCCTCCTACGAATTTGGTGGAATTGGCTAACGTAGGAACCTGCAATATGATATCTTCCATTCAAAAGATGTCAGAAAACGATGTTAAAGTGGATCATTCGCAAGTTTTGCCTCTAACCCCACTGGAAATATTATAGCAATCAATGCTTTCAGCATGGGAGGCAAACCTGCATCAATGCTCGTCGAGCGTTTGGATAGATAGGTCTAAGGAATATGGCACCCCTTCAGATCCTTGGTCGCAAGTACATTCTACAGATGAAGGAATCATTCAATCGATGATGATTAATGGGGCACCATGGGAAGATTACCACCATCATTACCATATTCTGAACTGGAAAGAAGATAACTCCAGCGACCTACACCATCCTTCAGTCTTTGACTTTCTGACGAATACTATAAATATGGTGGATTCGAAGAGAAACCTATCCAATATCGAAGAGACTACTGCCATAAATATCTCAACCAAAACATATGTTGTAGAGAATATTCATGTTGGCAAATCTTGTTCTTCTTCAAAATTAGAAATATATAGCACACTCTTTCACGATTTTAGATACGTCTTTGCTTGGTCATATGATGAAATGCCGGTGTCGACTCGAGCATAGTTGAACACGAAATTAAGATGTATCTAGATGTCAAACCGGTATGACATCGGCTAAGGCAGTTGCACCCCAAGAAATCCGTTGACATCAAGGCAGAAGTTGAAAAACTCCTCCATGTTGGTTTCATTTACCCCATTCCTCTAACCGATTGGGTATCGAATATTGTTCCTGTGATGAAAAAACAAGGAATGATTAGAGTGTGCGTCGATTACAAGGATGTAAATCAAGCTTGTCCGAAGAGCAACTACCCTACACCCTTTATCGACCAGATGATGAATGCGCCGGATGCGAAATCTTTTCATTTATGGATGGATTTTCCAGGTATAATCAAATAAATATCCGCTCACAGGACCAGTCAAACAATGCATCCATTTGTCCATGGGGCACATTCACATATCGCAAGCTACCCTTTGGTTTGAAGAATGTAGGGGAAACTTTTTAGAGAGAAATGAACTATGCTTTCCATGACATCAAAAACATCATTCAACCTTATCTCGATGATCTCCCAACTCATTCACGGAAGCGGACCGATCATCCGTGCCATTTGAGAGCAATATTTCTACGTTACTAACACTACAAGATACGACTCAATCCACACAAATGTGTGTTTTATGTCAGTTCTGGTCGTTTAGTTGGCTTCGTAGTCTCAAAGGATGGGATTCGTCTCGACCCTTGCAAGGTTCAGGCAATCATCGATTTGTCTCCACCTTCAAACTTGCTTCAGATTCAAAAACTCCAAGGGAAAGCAAATTTCCTCAGGAGGTTCATTCCAAATTACGCCAAACTAGCTAAAGGTTATACTCGTCTATTGAAAAAGGAAGTACCCTTCGTTTCGGACCAGGTAGCACAAGCCTCCTTTGATTCTTTAAAGAAATATCTAATACAAGCATCATTAATGTATACTCCTGATTATCAAAAAGACTTTAACCTATATCTGGCTGCAGTAGATACGACCATAGCAATGGTTTTAGTTCAAGAAGACAATGGAATTGAACATCCTTTATATTATTTAAGCCGAAACTTAAATGATACGGAAATGAAATAATCCTACATTGAAAAGCTCACCCTCACGACTATTCAAGCGATACAGAGATTTCGACACTACGTCCTCTTCAGGAAAACTACCATTTTATCAGATTTCAACCCCATGACTTATATATTGTCACGACAGTTGCTGGGGGGCAAATATTCAAAATGGATAGCAATTCTACAAGATTTTGATTTGTAATTCAAAAAATCCAAGTCAAAGAAAGCCCTGGTATTCGCGGAGTTACTATGCGATCTCCCATCATCGTCCAACGATGCAACATCTGAAGAAGCAATCATGGATGAAAATTTGTTTCTGATACCTTCAAGCGATTTATGGTATGGAGATATAATCATTTATCTCCAGACATAAACATACAAGTCTAATACCTCATGCTCCGACCTACAAACATACAGGTCTAATACCAAGCAAAAGACTACGTGATCGTTGATGATACTCTTTACCGTCATGGTATCGATACAGTTCTACAAAGGTGCCTCACCCTTGAGGAGGCCGAAAAAGTCCTGAATGACTGCCATTCAGGCGCATGTGGGGGGCATCAATCTAGTTATGCTATGGCGCAAAATTTTTTACGAGCAGGATACTTCTAGCCAACAATGATCAAAGATTTCATAACCGCAGTTAGAAATTGTCATGCTTGCCAAATTTTCGATAGCAAAAGCAAAAGACCACCCACACCGCTGCAACCAATAGTAGCTGTTGGGCCATTCGTGAAATGGGGCATAGATTTCATGACATGTAGCCCCACCTCGACCAGGGGGCATGGGTACATAATAGTCACGGTAGACTATTTTACCAAATGGGCCGAGGCGATGACTACATTACACAACAGCGGTGAAATGGATGCCCTTTTATTTTTCAATCACGTAGTCTCCAGATTCGGCATTCCACAGGCCATAGTCACAGATCATGGATCGCATTTTCAAAATCACATGATGGTTGAGTTGGCTACCAAATTAGGACTGTCCCACGACAACTCTACCCCGTACTATCCACAAGCTAACGGACAAGTTGAAGAAATCAACAAAGTCCTAGAGCACATGCTGTAAAGGATGATCGAAGTCCACAAACGGGAGTGGCACCTAATCCTGTACTCAGCCTTGTGTGCATACCGAACATCGGTAAGAAATGCAACCGGATTCACACCTTTTCAATTGGTGTACGGTCTGGAAGCAATCTTACCGGTTCAATGTGAAATCTCGTCCCTCAAACTCATAGTCGACCTTCTCCCTGGAACCTCAGAAGAAGAGGCTCGTTTCTTGGAACTAATCCATTTGGATGAAACCCTTCGTGACGCAGCTTCGACTAACGAAGCTCATAAGAAGCGATTCAAATCACAGTTTGACAAGAATGTCAAACCTCACGTCTTCTCAGAAGGTGACCTGGTCTTACTTTACGACCAGGAATCCGATAAGTTGGGAGCAGGGAAATTCAAATCATTATGGATGGGTCCTTATATTGTTAAATGAGTATTAGCGAAGGGAGCCTACGAGTTGATGGACTATGATGGGATTCCATTGGTGCAACCTCGCAACGGGTTGTACCTCAAGCGTTACTATGCTTGATTTCGCATAGTAATCCTCATGCTTTTGTTACATTTTTGTTTTCTCCAAGAGCATTTAGTTTGGTTAAGTAATCCACTTTTCGCATTCGTTGGAGATGTCGAACCTACTGGAATCATTCGTTGGATATGCCGACAGAGCAATTCGTAGTTCATGGAACCTGTCTTCTGCGGCATGGGCCATTTTTAATCCCAGGCGAGTTAGTAAGTTTCAGAGGAGTGTGTATTGGTCGGTCTATGAACAATATCGCTTAGTACAGTGCATTGATAGAACTCCTTTTTGATGCCATCACACATGGCATATGCCGACTTGTCGTCAAGCTAGACTCATAGCTCGTCATTCTACAACTCACCGGCATCTATTCTGTACGAAATCCAGCTATCTATCGCATGTTCCTAAGGGTAACATTTTTGGAAAGAAAGTTCAATTTCATCCAATATCAACATATTTCTAGAAGTTTAAAAACATTAACGAACTCATTGGCAAATTATGTGTTATATAGACATTTGCGACATTTATAAAAAGAAGCATCACATCAATATATTTAGCAGGATCATGTAACTTAACCAAAATAAAGCTCCGAAAATCAAAAATATATTTCATAACTATTTATAGTTTGTACATAATGTTCTGTAACCAAGAAAAAGTTGGTCAAATGATACAAAACTCAAAAAGCTAAGGGGCACCCTACTCTAATGGTGCTGGTGATAACAAGTCACCGCCTGTGCAATCATGCGTAAGAGCCTAGTCCATTGACTCGACACTCCAGTAGTATGTTGCTGCAACCGCAAAGGCAGCTCGTCGGTCCTCACATCCAGGATACGAAGGGTAAGACCCTCGATCTGGTCCTATAGTGTCGAAAGAGTCTCGACCACATCAAGGTCGCGAAGGATAGCCCTCCGAATAGCCTCTCCTGCTGGAGCGGCCGCTGGGTCTCTGCGGCGTACTTCCAGTCGAACTGGTCAAACATCTGCATGAGAACATGAGTTTTGATTAGTCTTGATCATAATAATATAAGAACATTATAAAGAACAATGAACAGAGATATGGTCAGAAGAATTACCCATGGCACCCCACTGCTTGCCAACTAGTAGCACCAAATCCGGATCACCTCAGAAATCCATACCAGCATATGGGAACTTGGCATAAACCATCTCCTGATGATCGAACCACTCGAATAAGGTATCAGAAAAATAAATCTGGGGCTGGAAGCATGCCGAGACATGAGATCAACCCATCTCTATATCCGTGGTTCAGTCGGTGGAGGTAGGCCAAGTGAAATGTACTGCGGCTGCATCAGTGGGATTCTCTCCAAGGCGAAAGCGGTCAAAATAGAACCATAACCAAAGTTCTTGGATCTTCCGCTTTTCACCTTGGTCAATTGTTCTTTCATCACAGAAATTACTACATCACACCAATTCAACACCTTCGGTTCAAGGCATTCCAAAGCATACTGCATGTAAGATCTGTTGGCTATGTGAAGAGCAGAACTACCAGCCAGTCTAGCAAAAGTGAACATAATGGTCCATAAGGGTGGGTTAGTGACATCTCGGATGTTGATCTTGTCATTCGTACTCGGCTGAGATCCCTCCCTGCAATGCCAGCGAATGTGCTCCCTCACGTACTCACCCCCACGGGCGGAGCCCGATAATGAGAGAGGGGCACCATGCCTTGATAAGCCAGTCAGAAAATAAATATCCGACACTGTCAAGGGGATAACTTTGCCCCTAATCTGGAATACCTGGTTGATAGAATCCTAGGCTTTGAGGAAATATTGCAACAAACTAATTTTTTGCCTCATGCTAGAGATACGAAAAAACTTCAACAAGCCACAGTTCCACAATGCAGCTACTGTGCCTAGATCATGTAAAGCAACATCGTCCTCTTCTTCATGCTCGCATTCTCGCCATGTAACAACCATTTTGCTCCGATGAATCTCTGAAAAAAAAACAAGGGAAGAGTCAGGATCTTCATTTGGTAAAAAATAGGCAAAAATCCATGAGGAAACTGTGTAAAAACTTTCCTCCCTGCGCCCATCACACCCCAGCAAGTGTACTGGGAGCGATGCATATTGACTAGTCAGTGGGAAGATCAGTATGCATCACACCTTTCGATTAAGGAAGGGTGCGATGGTCTCAGGGCGAGTTCTTCAAACCCCAGAGGCTCAGTAGAAAAAGGAAACAAGCTCAAAATCCAAAATGAAAGGCATGCAATTGAAGAGCACAAGTTTAGCTCCTACCTAGTCCAAACGGCGTCGAGAATCGTCCATAGAATCTCTCGAAATCTGCTGGTGAAAATCAGGGGGAAAAGCACCTCTAGAGCTCTAACAAACCAAATTCAAATGAAATGGTAAAATGAGAGGTAAAAGTCACTTTTAATTTACCATGCACGTAATTCAAGTAAAAAACTAGTGTTATTAACTCATTTATCAGGCATATGTTTTCATTTCTAATTGGTTTGATGAAGCAAATGAACAGGTAGTGCAATATTTGAAAGAAAAAAATGCTAATGATGAATCAAAGACTCAATGAAAATCATGGCGAGCAATGTTGTCACAGAGTTCAATCTCGTTAAAAAATAAACCCTCCACGAGCAGTTTTAGCGCATAGTTCAAGCTCGTTAAAAAATAAACACAAGTCATGAGAAAATGTTTCCCCCAGCGTTTAAGATCATTAAAAAATGAACCCGTAAATAACCATTGTGAATGCCTTATTGCCAGCTTTTGAGCGTTGGTCGTGTTCTCTCCATCACCTCCACTCTGTTTTTAGCTGATCATTCACCCCCATATGATTGTTTAACCCTTCGAGGAACATCTGCGAAGAGTGATTCTGTTAGCCATCCTTGTGACACTGTCGTGATTGGAAAATTCCAAATCTTACCTGGAATCAGCTGCTACTCGAAACCATCACTCGTTCCTCGAAAA
>APFE030321040.1:52080-76694 GCA_000404065.3 Pinus taeda
AATATATACTCAACGGTACATGGGAGCACAAGTCCGTACTGGCACTTGTCGTCTCAAAGTGGAGGAATCACCCAACCAACAATGAAAACAACAGTTACCAGGTTTTACGACATCGGAATACGTCTCTAGCTTAGACTTCTAGATGTTGTGCGTTAGGTTCCAAAGCATTTTTAGATTCATTAAATTTATTTTATAGTTGATCTTGTTTAAACAATTTGCCTTTCAGGTTCACCGCGTGATGTGTATACAATTCCTAAAATGGCAGTCTAAGATGATAAACAACTATTTAATATTCTTTTGGCAATGAAAATCCTAGCTACTAAGGAAAGAAAATTGAGAGTCTTTCAACAAAGAGCACATAGCGCACACTAAATGCACCATCCTAAATCAAACCAAGCAGTCTAAATGCAAATGCACATGCATGTATTTTTTTTCAGCCCTCTTAATGTATAAATGACGATAAGAAAGCTAACTGCAAATCTGAATTATTTTCAAAGCGACAATACTTAACAAATTTCTTTTCAAAATGAAGTGAAGATAAGGGCGACACTTTGCGATTTCGAAATGAAAACTGTTTTTCGACACTTTGAAAACTACTAATTCAAATCATATACAAGGGTAACAGTACAATCGACTATCAAGAACAATGGGATTCTCTTCTATAGCTGAAAATGACACTTATGACACTTTTATATTAAGAAATGATAGTTCGACTATGCTACTTCTTTGCAAAAGAGAACTGAAAATGGCGCACAATACATAAAAACACTTACAGTTCTTTGCACAATATGGGCAGAATGATGGAAGAGAAGGGGGTTTTCACAGGGGTTTTCACAGAGATATACTAACCACAGACAGCAAAACTCCTGAATAGAACTGAAAATAGTGAAGAAAAACCAAAGTCTGAAGGTAAAGTTAGCCTTCCCTGACCATCGCACCTGTCACACAGGGAATCCAGTATGCACCGCACCTACTGCACATGGGAAGTGCGATGCATATAGACTACCTTGAAGGGAGGGTGTGATGGTACCAGTGCGAGACTTTTAACCAGTCTTTTCTCACAATTTACAGTTCAGTTCAGGGATTTAGGCCGAGTAAGTTATGTTCAGTAAATGTAAATCCCAGGGGCTAATCTAAGGAGGTTACTAGAGCCACCACTTAGGGAAATTAGAAAGTTTTTAGATCGATTGTTCAATTTATAAAAAAAACCGGAGATAGACTGAAGCAACATTGATCTACTTTGCATTTCTATAACAAATGCAGTTCGAAGGCTAGCTGGCTTGACTTCAGGCTCCGTATGTAAGTTTATAAAACAAACAAAGATAGACTAACAAACAATCTATTCGTTCCCCAGTACGGTCACCATTTTGTTACCGGGAATAGTGTCCACTCGGAGCTGCTATTCCCACTAAGACTAGTAGCTATCTTAGAAACAAACAAGTAAAGACCACTTTCGTTTTCCTTTATGAAAATAGATAGGAGTGGAACAAAGGACACCAACCTTGGTCTTGCGCTTGGTTCCTTACTTGATTCCTCTGCTTCCTGATAGATATTTGCCACTTCTTCTTCTTCTACCCAGCTTTAAAGAGCACCTGTGGAATCAAAGAAGCATACTACTGTCGAAGAATAGAGATCTATATTCATAAATAACACAGGACCAGATATGTATTAACCATACAAATGCATATACATTCAAACATACAAGAATATGGAGGAAAACTTGAATAGCTTTATTAATATCAAGAAAAGCAGGAGGATTACAACCAATTATTCTGACCCAGCATCATCCTCCAGCAAGAAAGTCCTTCTTCACCTCAAGTAAAGCTTAGATCACCCAACACTATGAAGTTTCACTAGAAAACCAACAGCACTTCTCTACAAGATACAAGATTCAAGCCTCTAGATCTCTGTGATGAGGGATCCATATATAGATAATTGTAGGGGGGTGAGTCATCTTCTGGGGTTTTGATTAGTGTCCTCTCTCTGATAGTTCTTGATTCCACTTGGAGACTGATGATCTCTTACTCATCCCTAGTCAAAAACAGAGAGGCAAGTGTCAGAGGGGAAGCTTCTGAAAGATTCCATGATCTTCCACCTCGCAAACTGTCTTTGCCATTTTTCCATTCTTGCCCATCACACCCTCCAAAGGGGCCATTTAGTATGTATCACACCCTTTACACTGGGAAGGTGATATGCATTGCACCCTCTACACTGGGTATTTCGTATGGTCCAGTTTTGACCATTTCTGGGCAGTTTTTAGTGGAGAACTTCTGGGAGATGATGTAATCAGCTGACCTTGTTCCTTTAGGCAGTGAAGCAACACTTTTAGGGACTTAGGAGCCCTCATTCTATGGAAATTTATGATTGGGATTGCAGTGCCCAAAAATGTCTATAACAACAGGGCATGCTTAGTTCCATGCATTTTTGAACCACTAGAGTGTAGCACCAACCGAGTATTGCGAAATATGTAGAATGTATGGAAATATTTGTCACCTCTGTCAAATTATACAAAAATATTCCAATGTTCCAAACAACACTTTTTATGAATTTTTTGGCTCACCAACTCACCATACAGATTAGTGTATAGCGCTAGACGCCCTAGTTGATCAATTGGATCGATATTCATATTGGATCAATGAGACTCTTTTAGGATAAGGAGGTGGAGGAACAAGGGGGGAAACAATAGGATGAATAGATTTGATTCATTACTACAATTTTGATCAAGACACGAGGGCTTCACTCAATGAACCTATGACATATCACGTGCATTCGTTGCGTACTAAACAATACCCCTAATTTGACTACATATTGGAAAATACCTCTAAAAATCACATTATTTAACCCCCTACCAATATGAACCCAATACACCTTCCCAAATTAAAAACCCCTACTTTCACTAGATATTGTAGGCATCCACTTTTCCATTAAGATTTTTTATAACCCTTTATATTTTTTCACTAACTTTGAGCTCCTTTTTTTATACTTGCTAATATAAAAACCCTTTACCCCCTAATATATGCTCAATATATTATGTCATTTTTTCCTAAATTAATATCCCTCAATATGAGCCCATGTGGTATGGTATTTCTCCACCAGTGAAGCCCCCGAGGATCAGGAGGGGCATGTTGTAAGAGACTGTCTGCTACCCAAAAGACCCTGATGCTCTTAGTGCAGGGTCAACACTCATGCAATGGAAGACTGCCCAAAGCTTATTTCCAGATGGGAAGAGTGAAACCACCAAAGGGGAGAAAATTTAATCAATGTTTAACCAAGGATGCCTGAGATATCTCCCCTCTCAAACATTAATATAGTCACCTAGGGAGGGAATAATACTGGAGCTAACTTTGGAGTTGTTAAACAACCAAGAATCATAAAATTGGCCTCACAAAATAACTCATATGATTCTTATCAATAGAATCAGTACTACAAAGAAGCCACAAAGGCTTTTAACAAAATTGACTCTAAGCAGTGAACCCTAAGGAGAATAGTCAGGGTTTTCAAAAGCTAGGATCCCAAACCTATCACAACTCAATACTCTACCTGTAATGGAATGGTTCGTGTTGTTTATGTAGATTGTGAATGATGATTAGATTCTTTGTAAGTTGCCGAAAATTCTTAAAGCTAATGTCAAGGATGGGGAGGCTGAGGAAGGATTCATGTCTACCAACTTACCTAAAATACACTCTAGGAGGGCATGCAGGAACAAGAAGAGAACAGGGAGGGAGTTCCAGATCAATGCTCAAATTGTAGGTTTTCAGATCAAGGATACAATGTTAGACCTAGGCTCAGATGTGAATATCATGTCAAGGAAAACCTAAGAAGCTTTGGGAAGGCTGGAGTTGGCATTCTCTCCAATATTGTATACTCTAGGTTGGAAGGCTCGAATATGTAGAAGTTTACATAACAGGGGTGAAAACTTATGCTGACTTTGAAGTAATAGATATTATGGGGGACAAAGACCCCTATCTAACATTGCTTGGAATATATTGGGCCTTTGAGAATTATGTGATAATTGATCTAAAGAAGGAGATGATGACCTATCAAGTGGAGGGAGTTAGAGTGATCTAGCACCTAGACCCATACCAATGGAAAGGTTCACTTAGCCGACAGATGACAAATATTAATCTAAGTTGTTTGATTAGCTATATCAGCTAACGGTGAGTAGAAGAGAAGATATATTAATCTTACGACAAGAGGATCGATTAGCTGGAGGAGAATTCAGATCTTGGAGTTCAGATTTGAGGTTGCATGGGATAATTGGAAGTAGGGAGGACACGAGATCAACACCAGGTGATGTGCCATGATCCATCATATCAACTAGGTTTGCATTGAGGTATGTGAATTCCCTATTTTTGATAGCATGGGCTATGTTACTGATTTTCTTAATGAATTCGATGCAATCGTCTTTGAATTCACAAAGTTCCCTTACTAGATTTCGCATTACAAGTGACACCAACAAGGTGGTGGGAATGTCACCGTAACCATCCAAGAGAACGGTAGGACATTAAGACAGCGATTAGAGTTAGATTTAGGTATTCAGAGGACTACCCACAATTATTTTTTATTAAGTACCAAGGAAGCTCTGACCCTCAATAACACCTACAATATTGTAAGGTCAGATGGATCAGGGAAGGAATTCCAGAGGACTTGTGCATGCACAACTTTGTACACACCTTGGGGAAATTTCTGAAGGCATGGTATGTAAAGGAAGAGATAAGAAGACAGGCTAGTGATTGAGACTGTATGGTAGATCAATTTATCAGCCAATTTTCCTTCACAGATAGTGACGAAAGGATAAATATTTCTTTGCAAGTTGTTAAAATGGGTTTGCTCATGGCAGGGGAGTTGAAAGAGGGATGTATAGACTAGAACATCTTTGAGCATATATATGAATCTAGATTGCATGAATTTGTATCTTATGGAAAGATAGAACGGGAGCGTGATGAAGTTGATTTTGAGAAATTGAGAAATATGACATTCAAGGAAAATGAGGGGGAAGAGAGTGTTGAAGATGGGCTTGTAACTAATGTTCTATAGCTACTACCTCTAAAGTTGCAGAAACACAACATTGGAATTTATGAGAAATTGAAGTTAGACTTGATTGGAGGTTACTGGGATGATTAGAGTACCAAGGGAATACTCAATATCCTAAGAGAATATGAAGACTTATTCCATTCGTTTGTTGTGGAGCTTAAATGGATTAAGGGAGAGTTAGTGGAGATGAAGATTGTGCTTAAACTTGATGCAAAGCTAGTGAAACATTTGTCGTATATGCTAAAACAGAGAATCAAAGAGAAGGTGAAGAAGGAGATAGACAAGATGTTGGCAACAAGGCTTATCTTCCCAGTTGATGAGGTTGAGTGGGTCAGTCAAATTGTTATACATGACAAAAAGGACATTGAAGAAATTTGTGTCTGAATAATGCCTGTGTTCATGAACCCTTCCCCACCCCTTTCAACGATGAAGTTCTAGACAATGTGGAAAGAAATGAAGCTTACTCTTTTATAGATGGATTCTCTGGTTACCATCAAGTTTGGATTGAGGAGGGAGATAAGAATAAAACCACATTCACCACTAAATGGGGATCCTATGTGTACCATGTCATTTCTTTTGGACTCAAGAATGTGCCAGAAATATTTTCAAGAATTGTAATAACTTCCTTCAAGGATTATATTCATAGGTTTCTAGAGGTTTACATGGATGACTGGACCATCTAGAGTTAACTAAAAAAGCATTCTAGTTTTCTCAAATTGATATTTTACCATTCTAAACAGCTGCAAATCTACCTAAACCTGAAAAAGTGCATGTTCATTGTCCCTTTTAGAACACTTCTCAGCCATATAGTCTGCAAAGAGAGATTATGTGGTGGTACCACTAAGGTCATAGTGATCCTAAATATGGCCCCACCAACAAGTGTTAGACATATGAGATCAACCCTTGTCCACATAGGATATTATAGGACATTCATCCACAACTATGCCTCGATCACTACATCACTGGAGAAGCTATTTAAGAAAGCCAAAATCTTCACATGGTCAGATGAATGTGAAGCTACTTTAAATGTGCTAAAAGAAAACTGGCAAGTGCACCAATCCTAGTTTATCCAGATTGGAACAAGAAATTTCATGTTCATATTGATGCATCGGGTATTGCCTTGGGGGTTGACCCAGCTCAACATAGAGATGGAAATATTTATCACCACATATACTTTTCTAACATAAAATTCTACATGGAAGAAAGGAAATATACGACAACTAAGCACAAAGAACTTGCAATTATGTATTCATTGTAAAATTTTCGACACTATTTTCTGGGGCGTCTGTTCAAATTCCTCACTAATCATTCTTCCTTGAAGTACTTGTTGAACAAGACTGTACTTGAAGGAAGGATTTATAGAAGGCTTCTGTTGTTCTAGGAGTTCAAATTTGAAGTAATCGTCCATCCAAGAAGACTAAATGCTGACCCTAATCACCTTTCCTAATTAGAGTTAGTGGAAGCCAAAGGGTCCGTAGATGATAAGTTGCTAGATGTCGACCTGTTTGTTGTGTTGTTGTGTGCCCCTATTGACATTTACCTATGGCTAGAAATACTACAATTTACTCGAAGTAGTCTGGTATGGTGTGAAGGTGTGCTCTTGATCATGAGGGACATGATGTATTATAGGACTGTCATTCAAGATTTTTGGGTGGGAATATTGGTAGGAAGGTCACCACGGGGAAAGTGTTGTAGGAGGAACTCTAGTGGCCCACACTTTTCCAAGATGCAAAGGAGTATACGAAGAGATGTGACATTTGTCAAAGTGTTGGAAAGCAATCTCACCATAATGAGCTTCATTTGTAACTAGTACAAGCATTCCAGGGCTTTGAGAAATAGGTAGTAAACTTTGTGGGACCTATTAACCCACCAAAATGTCACTCAGATTCCATATATATCATTACTGCCACAAAGTACCTTACTAGATGGGTTGAAGCTACACTAGTCAAAGATTTCACTGCAGACATTGCCGCTAGATTCATCTTCAAGAAAATTATCAATAAATTTGGGTTCCCCCAAAGCCTCACTAGTAAACAAGGGACCCACTTCATTAATGATATGGTCGCTTAATTATTGCAAAACTTTATGATACAACACTATGAGAGAAGTTCATATCACCCTCAAGAAAATGGTACTACAGAAGCTTTTAACAAAATCTTAGAGAGGGGACTCACCAAGATATTCTCAGCCAATAGAGACAATTGGGATGAACAAGTGCTAGCTACATTATGGGATTATCAAACAACTATCAATTAGTTACAAAGTATACACCCTTCCAGCTAGTGTATGGATGCGAAGCCATAGTACCTGTTGATTTTACCATCCCCAACCTTTTTATTGTGCAAGCCACTTGTATGAAAGAGGATGAATCAATTCCAAAATGGTTGGAAGGACTCTTGGAGTTGGATGAAGCTAGGTTTCTAACAGACTTCCACCAAACTGTCAAAATGTAGAGGCAAAAAGCATCACATGCTAGGCACATCAAGTGGATTTTTTTACAGTTGGAGGACATGTTCTACTATATGACAGTAAGTTCTTAAAGCTTCATGGAAACATAAAAATGAATTGATTAGGACCATTCATAGTTGTGGAAGTGAATGAATCAGGAATTGTCAAACTTGCATAATTGGATGGAGTCCTAATACCTAGATGGATGAATGGTGCATGCCTGAAACCTTTCCATGACTCAACCAGTTCTACATAAAAAAGATTTGATCTCTGGAAGGGGATCATAAGTAGGTTTAGTTAGAGTCATTTAGTTCTTTTAGACTATCAATTGCCTTAGTTAATTTAGTTAGTCAGTCATTCTAGTCAATTTTGTTCATGATTAAATTTCCATCAGTTCTTTCAGTTGCGGAAATAGCTTCACCCCTCCTCAACCATTTGTGGTCAAGGATTCGCACATGTCATTCGTCGTATCCATAATAATTAGTAATAAATTCTCTTTTTCAGTTTGAATTTAGGATAAATATCTCCTGTAATATCCTTGGCACAATTCGTTCATCAAATTCAAGGTGGCTACCATCATAGCACCATAATTACCCATCATTCCTACCCTCATTTTTTAGTTTTCGTGTCATTCGAATTAGGTTTGGCTAGCCGTCATTATTTTTGCCACGGTTAGGATCAAGTAGGGAAAGTTACCATATTAATTAATTAAGCGGTCTAATAAAAAATGTTGTGTCAAGACTTTCTATTTAATTTGCATGGAAACAATAATCTTCTCAGTATCAAAATCCAAGGTGGTTGAATTACTCACTATGGAGTGTATCGAATTTCCCTTGTTCCCAACCCAATTTCAAGCCTCTCATGTTCGTTGTGTATCATCATCGCAATACAGCCATGACGAAGACTACAATATTTTTTCTAGACACTGAACTAGACTCAAGAATTACAAAAATCAAGCATCTCTATGGCAAGTAAAATAAGGTTGTTCTTGTAAAGAATGATCTCTTAGACTTGTTCCATTTTCTAGCGCTCAAGTGATAAGTATACATAGAATTTGTCACTAAATCCGATGGAATCCAGTCAAAGAAAGTTATAAAAGACTTCAAAGGACTACAGAGGTTGATGCGACTAAATTTATGGGGTCTTCTAGTATTCGGCACTGTGGGAGAAATGATGCAACGCACACATTTCCTCATTAGTAGTATGCATGGGGGGTCTCTATGGATCGACAAGGAATACCCAATCCATGAAATTCGCATTCACAGACTCACAAGGATTTCTACTATTGGAGCTATGATATCAATTGAATTTCAAAGTGCTTCCAAGTGGGGAAGAAGATGGGCGATGACAATTACTAAAATAGACATGGTACCCAGCATGGTGGTAAAGGTGCCATGATAGAACCAATTAACAAGCCTAGCATCAAATTTTCCTATTATACAATTGTTGCAAATCTCGTGTGGTACTTCTCAATAGGTAAATGCACATTGGATACGATCTCAGTTACGGAAGCTTTTGTGCAAGGAAAACAATTAAATTGGTGTGCTTTTCTGTTAAATGAACTACTCAATGCTTGTGAATATGTTTATACAAGGGCCACTCATTTTATATATGGATATCTCATCATCACCTTAGCTATGTGGAAATGGTTCCCACCAGAGGGGAGAGAGACGGTGATGGTTACTGATGACCATCCCCTTGCACTCAGGTATTTACCATGGCCAACCTCTGGGGACCCCAGCAACAAGGAAATCAATGAGGCCTCTTTTATCGAATGGTACAAGAAAATGTTGGACGTCACCAAGGCCATACCAAGAATTCCACTGTCGTTTCTTGATGAATTCTCACAGGATATCTGATTTGGCGTAACTCATGGAAACAATTGGGTGTGACCTAAGTTCATCAACCCCGACACATTTCAGATGAAGGCCCAAAATTTTATGCTATCAAAGGAATATTTTCATACTGAAGTCTCGTCATAGCCTGGGATTTGTTGGAGAATTTTAGGAGGGGAAGTGCATATACTTTTTTGGAGGAATGGTGCCTCATCCACTACCTAGGGAAACCCCTTCAACCTCAAGGAAGAGACTAGCTGAGGAAACAATGAATATAGTCATCAAGAAGCTTGATACATACATTCACTCCTTACATGAAACCCTAGAGAATTTTGAGGCACTAGTAAGTCCTTTTCTTACGTTTTATGAATTTCTCTGTTCAAGTTCGTTTGTTTCTTTAACCTATAGCCCTATTATTGATTCAATTCCTTTAGTGGGCCCTCACTCTCATTTCAAACCCACAATTCTGAATATACTGCCTCTTACCACTAAACCACCATCGTTCCCCAAGAAAAGGATTAAAACCACCTCTACCCAAGTTGTAGATCTTACTGATGAAGAACCCCAATCTCACACTAGCATGCCCATCACTAAAGAGAATCAACCTTCAACTTCTACCACATCCCCGAGGTCAAGAAATCCCTTACCTTGAACAACCTCCACCTCCACCACCATCTCAGACATACTTCCATCTAGAAATATACTCAATATTGAAATGGAAAAGAAGGTATACCCTATTATCCACTCAATTATTGAAAATAAAAATGGGATACTTACAACTCATCCTTCAATCACAGATTTTGTTCATACATGTTTGTTGTCTTTACTACCTGAATCAAGCCCACTAACAGTCGCTAATCAATTTATTTCCCCTGACAATCTAAATCTAGAAATCTTGCACACATTTCCCTTAACCGTTTATCCCACCACTTGTCACCATTGCACTCCACCCTGATCCAAATTAGTTTTCACACCACCAAACCCTCACAGAGAAAATAATCACCCCAAGGGAAGTCTAAGAAATCAGTTGCCAGTGGACAACCATTGCAGATTTAGTTCCCTAAACTCTCTACTCTGACCCTTAATGACCTCTAGGGTTGTTCCTTGGCTCAATTTCTTAATTTCATTCAACTGGCTATGCACCAAGATGAGGCGTTGCATAACGTTCTGGAAGCTGAACATAAACAACAGTAGAAGAAGATTATTTCCCATGCTGCAGAATGAGATCGTATCCTCCACGAGAAAAAGTCTCTACATAATTAGGTTGACAAAATTACTGCAAATTTCTAGGATCTATGGCCCTCCGTCACAGAGATAGTCACAGATTCTCTGAAAGACTTCTCAGTGTACACTCTCTTGGAAGTTTCTGACCACATAACAACAACCTGCATCGACCTTGTATTGACCAATAGAGAGCTCAAAAGAAGTATTTGTTCCACTTAGAGGGCACTACTAGATCCTTCTTCCCATTATACTAGTGAGATTGAGCAAAAAATCACAAAAGTGGTTTTTCTAAAAGCCTCTATCATTTAGGCTATGAAGGAAGCCAAGGGACTCTTATCACAAGTTTGAAAATGGTCAGGCTAACTTTCAAGAATAGATAAATTGGTTTACCCCCTATATCAACAGGCTAGTCAGTTTTTCAGCCAAGCGACGACCTCCAAGGACAAGGCCCAGTGGAAGGAGCTTTTGGCATAGGTGGATGCCCTCAAAACCCAAATCCAACAAATTGGGGATGAGTCGAGCAAGGCCAAGCACATAGTTCGTGACCTTAAGTCACCAGAATAGGATTAGTTAGAGACACTACAACAGATCAGTGAGGACATAGAAACTAAATGGAATACCCTATTGATGACCTGCCCTACCCATCTGACCCCGGAACTCACAACGTAGTTCCTTGATCAAGCGAGCAATATCATAGGCTCATGGAAAGAGGCTCTCAATGGCTATACAAGGTTAAAAAATGTAGCCATTGAGTTTGTCCCAGAGTTGGGTACTTCATTTGAAGGAACCATTCAAGGAGTAGTAGTAGAAGAAGAAGCACTACAATAGTAGGAAGCACCAGCACCACCAACACCACCAGCAAATGGTTGACTCAGGGATGAGTCAATGGTTTGTGGTAGGGGCCTATAGGGTCCTTTATTTTAAGGACTAAGTTGTGAAATTTTTTTAATATTGAGTGCATTTTAACCATAGGGAACCATTGGGAAGTCACAAATAAGACAATCGAAGAAGGAGAAGGGACCCGCCAAAGGCTAGCAGTTGTGGAGCACCGACCAAAGAAATTGGGACTCAAGTAGTTGAAGTGGAGATGAAAGGAACATTGACATGTGAGGAAGTAGACACAACCGAGAAACAGAGGCAGGAAAGAGAGGGAAAATGTGGAGTATGAGAGGAAGAAGTAGTAATCCAAGTGAGTGTGGGGTTTAAGAAGGCAGAAGGGAAAAGCTAGAAAAAAAATAGAAGCAAGGAGTACACTGAAATTATATCACGGAGCCTACTGAGCCTTCATTATTCTAACTTATCTTGCTCATGTAATATATTGTTAACTTAGTTTCTTTTCTATCAATGACACCTTCAAGCCTGATGTATTTTTATAATGTTGTTGAAATTAAGTGAAGGAGTTATAGGGTTATATGAGAATCTTCATGTGTGACCTGATGTGGCCTATTAAAATTTTTATTATGATTGCACATGCACATTACATTTTCTTCCTGAATGCTTTAGTTGTCATGATTGTACCTTTGATGTTCTAGTTCTAGGTTTACAAGGTGTTGGTAGTCTCCATGTGGTTTCTCCCGACACTAGATTCCAACCACTAAATATGTAAGGTCACATCACAGCTCAGGCGACATGCCTTATTCTTCCTTAGTAGGGTGAAAATGTCATTGTTACGCTAGACTATGATGTAGCCTTTCTTGGCCCCTATTCGTAAACCCGGGGTCTCAACCCATTCATCATTTTCCACCAATAGTGCTTTGTTTTGGAGTGCATAACTAGATTTTAGATATATTAATTGCACCAGTGTTCTCATATAAAATAGACAATGGTTAAGAAAAAAATACATGAATATACTTGATATTTTTCATCACCCATAGAACATGGTTACAACATGATTATGCTACAATATACTCTAATTCAAAGATAGATAATGAATAGAATTCTACTTCTTGTCGAGCCAGGAGACAAGACAACTTCCTAGGAAGAATTCTTCACGACTCGTGCTTTTCTTGTCATCAACACTACTTACCCAATCAACATCAATATAGGATTTTAGTGTGAAACCTATATCTTTAGATTAACATCAGCCAAAATATAGTATTCCTTGCAAGTATTTAAAAATCATATTGACTTCCTGCATATTAGTTCCCTTTTGGTTTGATTGGAATGTTCCTACCATACCTACTACTTGCATGATGCCAGGTCTTGAGACTATGAGATAAAGTAAGCTTCCAATAATAGATTAATACATGGGTTGATTTACCTTTGGAAATTAATCATTCTTGCTAAGTTTACAACATATTACCATGGGTGTAATAACAGGTTTACATTCCTATATGCCATCTTTCTTCAAATTTCTTTGATATATTTAGTTTGAGAAACAAAAATCTATTTCTCTATTTTTTGAACCTGAAATCCAAGGAGGAATGATAGTTCCCAAATCATGGACATTTCAAATTATTTTTTCATATTTGATGCAAATTTTTGACTTAGCTTATTGGCATTACTCCCAAATATGACATCATCTACATACACCACAACAAGCATCATGTTATTATAAACAAATTTAATATGCATATTACCATCAATTGTTCCCCTTTTAAAACCTTGTTGATGTAGGTATTTTTCAAGTATATAATACCATGCTCTAGGAGCTCTTTTCAATCCATAAAGATCCTTCTTAAACTTGCAAAGATGATTTATTTTATTAGTCCATTACAAACCTTCAAGTTCAACATTTAATTCTTTTTTTAGCTCTCCATTGAGAAATGATGATTTAATATCCATTTGATATACCTTAAAGTTGTTATGGCATGTAAAATCAAAGAACACTTTGATTGCCCCAAGTATATAAATTGGAGAAAAATTATCCTCAAAGTCCACACCTTTGACTTGAGCATGTCCTTTGCATAATAGTATTGCTTTGCTTTTGATAACTTCACCAATATCCTCATTCATTTTATTCTTGAAAAGCCACTTGGTTCCAATCAAATTCTTGACATTTTGTCTTGTAACAAACTCCCAAGTTTGATTCTTGTAAATTTTCTTTAATTATTCATTCATGGCTTTAACCCAAAACTAGTCTTGACTAGATTGTTCAAAATTCTTGGGTCCTATTGTGCATAGCAAAGTGGAATTGATATGTCTAGAAGAGCCTATAAAATTTATCATGGTTGTTGGAAATTTGACTATATTGAGAGGGGGGTGAATCTGTATAGTGCATGCATGGTCATCAATTTACATAATATGAGAATTAATACATAAAATGAATAACATATTTAACATATAAAAAATATTCAACAACAACATAAGAATCAACACATGAAAGAAACACATGTAGAGACCATATATAAGTGGAAACCCATAAAGGAAAATGTTGGGAAAAATATTGTGGGGGGGAGGAATCAATATTTTAAACTTAGTTCAATCTATCATTACTTATTCATATTTTTGTATGGTATTGTCATTAATTAAACTAGCATATGTACTCGGCTGTGATTAAGACAAATAACATATATCCAGTTAAATAACTTTTCATTTATTTTATCATATGTTCAACTTGAAACACTACATCATTACTTCATTAGACATTAATTAAACATTAACCATGAGTAGTAAGAGTAGAATAAACCATCACACATAAGTAACACAACAACACATGAGGACACTAGGATTTGTTTAGGTGGAAACCCAATGTGGGAGAAAACCACCATTATCGTCATCTTTGTCTTTTTCTTTTATTATAAAGGAAACATATTACAATCTTGTACTAATGCAAAATCATACTATTACGTAGGAACCCACCTTCAGAAGGCTACAACCTTCTCTCATTCTTTAGAATCCACTGGAAGGGAGCTCCATCCACTTGATCTCATTTACTTGATCCTACCAAAAGGGAGCTCCTACCCCCTGTAAAAATTCTACAACTACTACTGGAAGGAACTTTCAACTTCCTCACTGAAGGCTCCAACCCTCAGTGCCTCTTGGACCACATTTCATAATATTTCATATTAGATCCACATGACTCAAAACATCAAACATGTAGGCCAATTTTTATCATATTTTGATCCTGGACCCACTTCCATCATTTAAGCCTAATATAAAATAACAATTTTGAAACCAATCATTGTATCTAATCACTCAATCACTGAACCAATTGAATCATCAAAACAATCACTATATATTAATCAACCAATGCAACTAGATCAAACCAATTCATAATAGTTCATATTAGTTCACATCTATTCACATGTATACCAAACCATAATTTTTTTCATCACAGAAATCTGATCCTATCATTGCAAACCTTGATCAATCATATGTTAGAAGGTATACGCTATTGTTCTCAAATATAACCACATATGTACGTGCTTATCCTTAAGAGGACATGCGTAGAAATCTCAAAACGCTGAAGAAATTAGTCTGAATTACTGTCACATTGAATGAATTGTTGAATCACATACCGAAACCATCACAGACTACTAAACCAAATACATATCACCACACAATAGCATCATCACTAGTCAACATACCACTCCATAAACAATTCAACCCAACCAGTACTGTCAAACATAGATTATCATAAGAGAGACTTCATCAAAAGAGAGAAACAAACATAACATAATATATAAACCATCATCATCAACTCATACCTCAAACCTTAGCATGTATACATGACTATTACAAAGAACATTTATGTATGTATGTGCTTGTCATACTTTACACCTATGTACAGATTCTTAACATTCACAAAATGTATACACCACTACCTAGAAGTAGATCCGTGTATGTAACACGACCTCTTAGAGGAAAACTAGCGTACATAATTGTAATCACTAAATCATACCTTCGATGCAACCACAACACATACTTCGCAAACCTTACCAGCACATATTCATGTTAGAGTGTCATCATCACCACAGATCTATCATTGTTAGTCATAATCAGAAAATATCAAGCAAGCATATTCATTAGTCTTTATTATATTTTCATATCTATCATATCTGAGACTCATCAAAGCTCCTTGGTGCACACCTATTTCAAATCAAATCATTCATCAATAACCCATCACTTGCACCCTCTAACACTCAATCTCCATATTCTTATATAGCTTAGACCTTGCCCAATACCTTAGTCATTTCCCTTAGTAATTTCAATGATTTTATTTTACAGGATCAAATATATATTGTTGTGCTCAATATTATGGGCCGATACCATGGTAAATACCCCCAGTATTCTAATTACCATGGTTTTTAATATGTACAAAAAAAATTTTCACCATACCTACATATGCATGCGACCATTCTTCACAATACCCGTGTATACTTTCCCAAACATCACCTTTATCATTCTTCTATCTATAAACTAATATTCCTTTGTTCATTCTCTCTTTCATATCCATACCAACCTGTATAATCATCCTATTACCATAATGTCAACATCTTTATCAAGTAGTTTTCCATCAAGGACAACACATTAGCCATAATGCCAACAATATCTCCCTTTGGACTTAATGGCAACCACTTTTTTATTTGGTCACCATCGCCTGTAAATGCCTGCAAAGACATTTGTAAGCACACCAAGCTTCTCTCCAAGCATTATTCTACAAGCACAAAGCTACTCTCCCCCTTTAATGTCAAGGGAAAAGGGATGACCAATGCTGAATAAATACTTCTCTTACCCTATGTAGAGAGGATCATTGTAGGGTTGATCTGCTGAAGATGAAGATTTTATACTGGCCATTCTCCCCCTAAGCATATGTTGAAACCTATGAAGATATACAAGACTTTATGACTCAATCAGGTATGACCTTTCATATCTCCAATGACTCATGATTACATGAATCGCCCAACATAGTGGACTCACCATTACATCAAATGCCCAAGATAATGGGATTGCATACATAAATGATTTGACCCCAATAATCTATACTTGACTAAATTTAACATGGGTCTTTACATGACCTTTACATCATAAGACAAATATGACATTTATGACCAAAACCAGAGACCTCAATAGTAAGGTAGCAAGACCATGATAGTCATCAGCAACCGTCATACACCATATAGGAACCTACAACATGAATATATGATGACAGTAACATGAATAACCTCATTGTCAAGGACCTTATGTAAGATAAGACAATGTATCATTGTTGGGTACAACCCAACTTTGCCAAATTTTGGGTAAGAATCCAAGTTTTGAGGAAGCGCGCAGTAGAAAGGATGTCGCGAAATATGAAGTAAACCATGTAGCAGACCAGTGGAGCACAATAAATACTTCACAGAAAAGTCATTGTGCAGCATCAAGGCTTTGTGAAAAAGCCCCTTCCTTTTTGTAAAAGAATTAAAATATTGTAAAGTTGTTGGTTTTGGGCCATAGTCCCTAGTATTTCAAAAACCATGGTATTGGTTCCATGGTAATGTAGCAATGTAAAGCCCTCATGTAATAATACATATAGGCATGAATAATAAAGAATAAATCATGATCAAACTAATCCAAATCTATTTTTATGTGATATTTTTGTGCTCTATACTTTGGAGGAAGAGTGAGGCTCTATAGTTGTGTGTGTGGAGGCCTGGTTCTACAGCTTAGTGCACCACCCATCTGCATCTTAGTGCGCAAACACCCTGTAGCTATGTGTTCAAGAAAGAACTATTTGTTGTACCAAATTCCATATTATAAGAAACAGTTCTTTTGGACGTAGTCCCACATTGGGATGAACAACGGTAACATCTATGTCTCAAGTGTTTATTTTCTTATTATTTGCACTTTATTTCAGTACTGCACAATTTATGAATGTTTATGACATGTTAATTGATGAATATAATTATGAAAAGTAATGTATAAGTGTAAATTTTTTTATTAATGTGAAGTAGTATGTAAGTGTTAAACATAAAGGAATACAATGGTGCCATAATGCACTATCCCTCCAGATGTAGAAGCCTAGTTCTACAACCTCCCATAGTCACTTCGGGTGACACTGCAAATTTCTTGCAGGTCATTGCTTAAATGGACAGTGAGTGAGGATTTTGTTGGTGCGCAACAAAAGAAAAAGACATGGGTCAACCCAACCTCAACCAACAAATGGTTTCGTTGCCGAGACTGGGATTTGTTTGAGGGATATGTTTTGGGATCCATCGAAGAAAGAAATGCAAGAGTGAGTAGAAAATAAGGAACGAGAGTTTGTAAATGGAAAGTTGAGTTGGTAGCATGATAGCTGCTGTGCTTCATATTTAGAAGAATAATTAGAAAATTGGAATAACATGTTACATGAAGTGTCTACAAGGCAAAGAAACCAATACAACAAAAAGAACCAAAATAAATCTATGATAGTGAGGAGGAAGCCGAGATGCAGCAAAGGGAGATAGAGGGCGCAAAAATTCCCTCTGTGATTCCACCATATTTTCCACCAAGGAAATTGAGTGCCAAACTGATTGACAATCAAAAATATGTGAAATTTGACACTTTCACATCGCTGCTACCAGAAAAGTGCCATTTGAAGGAGAATCACTTGGAAAAATTCCACAATTAAAGATGAAGGATTGGGACTTCAATGACTGGAGTAAGTATCTATAGTTTAAGCCGAGAAGGTACCTACAACAAGTATACTATCTAGAGAGCAAAGTTACAAGGTTGGAGCCACACTATTCGGCTCACGGATTGGAGAGATCAGGCCTTCTCAACACGTTAAAAATGCCACACTTCGATAGAAGCATGACTAACATAGCCTGTGTTCGACAGTTACTAGTATTAGTGTATGATAGATGCCTCTAGCTAGGGACAAGGATCTCGATTGATGAAATGTTGATATGAAGGATTACTAGATTTAGCTACCAAGGAAAGGACCTCGTCGAAGAGTTCGTCGGCAAAAACCAAGATAAGATCGTAGCACAAACCATGAACAACAAGTTTGGGCTAATAAAAAATTCGTGAGTTTATGATACTAAGACCATCAGTGACCAAGGGGTTCACTTCACCACACACATCTTAGCTAGAAAGATAATGAAGAAGTGTAGAGAAAACGAAGTCCCCATGGTTGTGGTTTCCTTAGCTGTGCAGTGCAACATTGAGGTTTTGTTCAACTTGGCCAGATATTTATGTAGGGAATTTTTGGAAGACTATCGTGAAGCACAGGAAGAGGGTAAGACATTTCACTATGCTTAGTTGATCTTGATCATCATGTTTTTAGCATAGAATGAATCATCGGATTCACAGTTTCCTCCAATTGAAGCAGTTGTATGTGAAGTCGTGCAATATGCCTTACTCTGGCATATCAAGGAGTCATCACACGCATAAGAGAACATGATCTTCTTTGTATTATTGCACATGGACTTACACATGGTGGTGAACCAACATCCTAGGTTGTCACTAAGTTTTTATGACCAGTATCACAATATAGCAGAGTTTAAGGCAAACTTTCAAAAGATATATGTAAAGGCTCGGAAGGATATGATGGAGACATGGCATCCTTTGCCATATTTGGGCATTGAAGGTGACACTTCTGGGATAATACAACACTCATTAGCAGAGTGGATGACTCCAACCATAGAAGACATTGAAGTAGAGAATGGAATCTCACAACATGCGGGTCCAAGTGGAAAGGCCAAAGGAAAAGATGCAAAAGAGACAGAACCAGAGCAAGAACAGGGTACTCAAGACCCTCTCAGCGATGAAGAGGCAACAAAGGAATCATCATTCATCATCAAGAAGAGGGTACCTTCGGCGACTACTACAAGTGCAATGAAAAAGTAGAAGGCAGAAAAATATAAGGGCGCAATACCACTTCTCCTTACTGATGGGAACATCGACAAAATTAGAGATAAAGTCCAGGAAGTAATAGTAGAAACATGGAACAATATTGATAATCATTATATAGTGCTCTTATAACATGTTCAACAAAGTATAGCGGAACTAAAAATCTTGGCATAGACATCTAGACCAGTAGTGCAGATAGGTTAAGTACCTCACCCACAAACACTGATCGAAACAACAATTGGAATGAGGATCATGCAGATTCCTGCTGGAGATCTGTAGTTCAAATCCTCTGAAGTTAAAGAGAAGGCAAAAAATTGGGAATATGTCAACATGAATATTGTAGCGTTGCCTATGCAAGTATTGCATCAACTACAAGAAGGTGTCATACACAAGCTAAAGGAGAAAGAATAGTGCACAATGCAACTTAACATCCATGTAGAAAAAGAGCGTGCTTCGTTGAAGAAGAAATTGGACCAAGCCATTGCGGACAAAGAATAGGGAGAGTCATATAAATAGAGGTTAAAAGAACTGGTTGAATCCATTTGCAGAGAAGTGTCAAACATGGAGGTCCATGAGGAGGAATCCATAGAAGATAGGTCGTGAAACTCGGCCTTGCCATCAAGGAGAAGGATAAAGTTTTCAAGGTTCATTTTGAGTATGAGATGAAAATTAGTGAGATATAATTGAATTTGCAGCCAGCGACACCGCATGATGTAAGAGAATAGAGGGAGGTTTACCTAAAATTACCTATCGTTAGCATCTCCGCAGCTCTGGAAGATTACAACAAACTATTGGATGAGCGCACAAAAACTTGGACTTCACTACTGGAAGATCCAAATGTCTAGAAACTACAGGAGGAGATGTAGAAATAGCAATAGCAATTAAAGGAAAATCGAGCAGTTGTGAATACATCGACTACATCACAAAAGCTCGCAAAGATTAATGAAGTGAAGTTGTTGCAAAAGAGGATCAGAGAGCTGAAGAGGGAAGAGCATAGTTTGTTGGAAAGAACTCTGTCAAGGCAGGATGAGGCCTTGTAGATATCATAGGAGGTAGACGAGAAGCTTCAACAACTTCGACAAAAGGAGGAAGAAATGAAAAAGAAGGTTGTCGAAAATGTAACAGAAGCATTGTTGGAGGAAGGATGCACTAAAGATAAACAGATGACAGAAGCGCTCCAAAAATTCAACCAAGACTACAACAAAATTGTGAAAAATATCAAAGGCAAAGTGACTGAGTAACTCAAGATGAGTCACATGTGAGTGTTGGGGACCTGTTGGGCACAACCCAACTTGGCCAAATTTTGGGTAGATTTTGGGTAAGAATCCAAGTTTTGAGGAAGCATTTAATAGAGAAGATGTTATGGAATATGAAGTAAAACACACAGCAGAGTAGTGGAGAATGATAAAGACTGTGTAGAAAAGTCACTGTGCATCATTAGGGCTTTGAGGCGAAACCCCTTCCTTTTTTTAAAAGCATTAAAATATTGTAAGGTTGTTGGTTTTGGGCCATAGTCCCTGGTATTTTGGAAACCATGGTATCAAATCCATTGTAATGTAGCAATGTAAATCCATCATGTAATAGTATATATAGGGATGAATAATAAATAACAAGGCATGATTGAATTGATCCAGATCTATGTTTATGTGATATTTTTGTGGTATGTACTTTGGAGGAAGGGCAAGGCTCCATAACTGTGTATGCAGAGGCTTGGATCTGCAGCTTAGTGCATAGACAACTTGAAGTTGTGTGTGCAGGGAAGAATTATTTGTTGCACCAAATTCCATATTATAACCAATAGCTCTTGTGGACGTAGTGCCACATTGGGATGAAAAAAGGTAAAATCTGTGTCTCAAATGTTTATTTTCTTATTATCTACACTTTATTTTAGTACTAGTGATGGATGTAATTATGTGAAGTAATGTATAAGTGAAAAATTGTTTATTAATGTGAATTAGGTGATAATTGTTAAACATAAAGGAATACAATGATGCCACAACACAGTATCCCTCTGGTTGCAGAATCCTGGTTCTGCAACCTCCCATAGTCACTTCGGGTGAGACTGCGAATTGCCTGCAGGTTGTTGCCGAAAGGGCCAGTGATTGAGGGTTTTGTTGGTGCACAGTAAAAGAACTGAACCTAGGTCAACCCAACCTCAACCAACAAGCATCAATATTCAACATCGTCAATTTGTGACTAAATATGCAATGTCTCCAAGAATCACCAGGCACTGAAGTAGAAGTGCAATAATTTTTTGTCAACAACTCATCCCCTTGAACTCATATCATCAAGGTCAACATGCTCTTTCCATTTGTAGGAAGAGACAAAATCCACGTACATCAAAGAAACATAGATATTTTGCAACACAACAATATCTTTTTTGATGCATTAACAACATATGTGAGAACCAATAATATTGCATGCAAGAACATCATGAAACCCTTTCACATGAAGCTTAAGCAACGTATAGGAATCGCCCATAACTTCACCATATGCAACCTATCGATCATTGAAAACATAATGACAACAATATATAGTAGTGAGTGAATCATAAACTCATCATCATCAACCAATGTCACTAAGGACCATAGCATGCACATCCTCTTCATGTAGAATTGACTTCACTAAGTGAAACTTTAACCAACATCCAAGACTTCATCATCACTAATGATAGAATAATAACAAATTATGTGTCTTCAACAGCTACAACTCTACATCATCAATGATCTATATACTTATCATGAACATCATCATGCAATAGGGAATGCTCAAGAAATCAGAATGTCAACAATAAACTATTAGAAGCATAGAAAATTCTCCCACTAGGCCTGTATTGTATGTTCATGTTCATTGTTCATCAAATGAATTGTGAGTAATATAAGCAACATGAATATCAAAACGACATGGGGATCATCATTAATATATGCATATGTATAGCTCCCACTAAGATCATACATCACTGATGTTGAGGACCTGATAATCATCACCTGATCTTCATGAGGTCATGTACCTCACATCACTTTTATAGTCATTGTGAGAATTAAGCTTTAAAAAAATTGGACTACAGTAGGGTCAATATTCCCTACATTTTTTACTCATGTTCCTTCTTCCTCCAGATCTTCACGCAATTTATAATTATGTGTTGGAACTTATCCCATCTCCTGGTTTTGTTCTTCATACTTGACCTACAATTAGTGGCCTTATGCCCAAATGAGTTACAAGAGAAATAATATCCATAAAACCATGATTTGTGCCTAGGGACTAATCTTGACCTTGATATAGGAGATTTTCTTTTAGATGCATGGTTTGATTTAGTTTTCCTTTGAGCACCACTATATGTGTTTTTTTCATCACATTTTGTGTTTGAGGACATGTGATTGTACCCAATGCCATTCTTGATTAGAGGAGAGTGTTTTTCATTAATAATCTTCTCTAGAGACTCAGGTGCCTTTGCCCATTTGTTTAGATTATAATGTTTCACAATGTTATTCCTTTTCTTTAAGTATTTTTCTTATTCTTTCCACTCTTCTATTGGTTGCTTCTAATTCCATCTTTAACATGTTTATTTCCTCAATCATATTGTTTCCTTTTGTTTCCAATTCTTTGTTAGAATTCTTGAGCTTATCATTCTCTTTTAGTGCTTTCATTAAATCATCTACCCCACAACTATGTGATTCATTAATTGACTGAAATTCATGATCCGGATTTAAATAGGAACGCAATAGATTACAGAGATAACCATAAATACAGAGATGCGATAACCATGAATAAAGAGATGCAGCGGAAATAAGACTTCATTTCATTAATGGAAAATACCGAAATATGCTTACAACCAGAATTGGAAATAAACCAGCTAGGGCGATGGCAGCTTATCTCTGAGAAGAGATGTGTGGCTACATGCCTCTGAACTATTCTGAACTGTGTTACAATGAAGCTCGAAGGCCTATTTATTATTAAGAAACAATGGAAAACCCTTCACATTCCAAAACCGACCCTTAGAAGATGAAACGCCAAACTGTGGGCCCTGTTTTAGGTAAATTGGTACATCAATTTCCCGGGGTCGTAACTTTGGCATACGATCTCTGTTTGACGTGTATGATAGCTCATTAGAAAGATATATTCGAGCACTATCATTTTTGGAACGGGCAACATCAATCCATTCCATGGACCCATGTTTCCCCCAGATTCCCCAAAAAACGTTGTTTAGGGCCTCAAAACGGCTCCGGAAGTTCAGGACCCGAAAAATTGCTAAAAATAGTAAGTTGTGCTACAATTATGGAAACTGAAAATGCTGAGAAAGACAATGGTGGGGGTCCAGGTGGACTTGGCAGGTGGCCACCAATATCCACCTGGATCATTCCTCCCCCCTTAGGAAGCAATGGTCCCCATTGCGTTGAGCTCCTCCATGAGATGACGAAACATCTGCTGAACCTGTTCCCAGGTGAACCACTTGCCCTGCTGAAGGATTTGGCCTGCTTTGACAACTTGATACAGTTGGATATTCTGTTGGCGAGTGTTCCTGATTTGTGTGTCCATGATCCGATCAGTTGCAGCTTGTTCCATGCAATCTGGATTTAATTCTGTGGGTTGGAGCTGTTCTGCAATGTCGGATGTGTCTAGTAATGGTGGAAAGTATGGTCGAAGGCGATCCACATTGAACACTGGGTGCAGGCCAAGGAATGGGGGATGCTGAGCTCAAATGCATTGTCTCCCATAGCCTTAGTAATGGTGTAAGGACCATATCGGAGTGGTCTTAATTTCCGATAGGCTCCAGTAAGGCGTTCCTTTTGCAAATGCAACCAGACCTTGTCGCCCACCTGAAAATTGTGTGGCACCCGATGTTGATCATGTCGCTGCTTGTACTTGGCATTTGATTTCTCAAGAATGTCATGGACCTGCTGGCGAATATGTTGGATGCGCTCAATGAAACTGGTGGCCTTATCTGTTTCGGACTGGACATGAGCTGAATTCATGTGAGTAGCTGCAAGTGGCATGGCCACATCAATGGGGCATAGTGGCTGGAATCCCAAACCCACCTGAAAAGGGCTATGGCCAGTAGAGCTGTGAAGAGCTCGGTTGTAGCTGTGCTGAACATAGGGGAGGCTCTCGTCCCATGTGCGTGGATGCTTTGAGTTATACATGCGCAAAATGTGCACAATCATCCTATTGACAACGTCTTTCTGGCCATCAGTTTGAGGATGGAAGGCTGTGGACTTTGTGAGTTTGGTGTCCAGCATTGACCAGAGACTGGACCAAAATGTGTTGAGAAACTGACTGTCCCGATCTGAGATGATAGACTGTGGGATCCCAAAGTGCACC
>APFE030321054.1:4819-14869 GCA_000404065.3 Pinus taeda
TTAAAATTGGCAACCAGCGCAAAACTTCATGTGGGTCATCTTATTCATGGCTGATAATATTTTTATTAGATTCCTCTCATTGAGAGGTGTAGGATTGATATAAAGATCATCCGATTCCGATAAGTATTCATGGAGATATGAATTTATTTTGATTTTGGAATTATTATCAAGCCGACCTACAACTCATGTAGGCTCAAAAGCCCAACAGTGGCATCTATTCAAACACCAACGTTGTGTATAAATACAAGAGGAATTTTCCTCATTTGGACTCACTCATCTCATCGCATATCTCTCTCTACTGCGCAGAAAAGAGTCTCTTCTGAAGCCAGAATCTGCTGAAACTGAAGCTGCAAATGCAGAAGTAAAGTTTGACCTGCGTGGACCAGAAGATCTCCTCCTCTGAACTGCGCTGTAGGTTCATCTGAACCTTCTCTGAAAACCGCAACTTTTGGTGGTGGAATCAAGTCAATCCGATGGATGGTTTGCAAGATATTGACTGCCCTAGTTTGAAGGAAGCTGCTGAAACTGAAGCTGCAACTGCAGAAGTAAAGTTTGACCTGCGTGGACCATAATATCTCCTCATCTGCACTACGCTGTAGGTTCATATGAACCTCCTCTAGAAGCCGCAAATTTTGGTGGTGGAATCAAGCCGATTCGACGATTGGTTTGTGAGATATTGTCTGCCCTAGTTTGATGATGAAGCCGCTAATGTTGATGCTGCTGATCTAGGGTTTGCTACTGCTGATATAAATCAGATTTATTGTACTATTTCTCATTGCTGAATTATTGAAGATAAAAGAAGATTTGATCAAAGGGTTTCCCCACATAGTGGGGTTTGTCCCTGGCTAGCTACCACATCTTGTGTCTCTTGTCTTGGCTTATTTTCTGTCGATCGTTTAATGTTCTATCTGCACTGCACTTTATGTACATGTGATTGCTAATCTATGGAATATAATAAGAAAAAGAAATAAACTGTTATAAGCATTGAACATACCATAACTTAACAAAAATGTACATGGAATCCTTTTAATGCAATCTAGCATAGGTTGTGATACGTCTTCTAAGAGGTTTAGGGGAATGGTAATGAAACTTCTGTAGGGCATATTTAATGGAGCTTGGACATTGGTCAGAACTATGAAGGCAAGTTGGGAGGCTTAACCCACATTGGAGTTAAAGTTAAATTGTTAGTAGAGGGATTGAAGGTGGGGGATCTATTGGGATTTTGTGCATTAACAAACTCATAGCAAAAAACATGGCCCAAAGTGAACGATGCATACCATATTGTAAGTAGAGTAAACTCCATATGGATGAACCCACATTCACATTGGTGTGGAAGCTTATTCCTAAAAAAGGGATTTTCCAAAAACTTGAGAAATCATTATTGTAGGCTCATGACCTATGACCAAAACCTGTCAAAACAACATATCATACCATGAGGTAAGTAAAAGTTCTCTTGATCTAGCACCTCCTGGCTTAGGGAAATGACGGGGATTGATGCAAACTTCTCAAAAATGAAAGTGACAAACAGGTACCAAAACTACCTTTAAAGTCTGTCCTGAGCCTCTGAACCAAGAAACTCTCATGGGGGACAATTACAGGCTAACCAAAAAAGGTGAGGTTAGGGGGTGCCTTTGAGTATTGAAGGGTGAGGTGGATGGGATGCAGGGGGAAATGTAGAGCCTCTACCAACACCAGGGCAGTGTACACACAAACTGTAGTGGCCTCCACTGCTATTTAGATCCAACTCAAATGATTGCTTCTTCATCCACTAAATAAATTTTGTAAGTGCTACGATGTGGCTAAAATTCTCTTCACATCGGATGCAATATCTGAAATTTCAATAAATTTATGCAGATGATATCCTCCAACTAGATGAACATAAGAAAATCTGCTAGCTTGAATAGAAGAGGCTCTGTTAGCGCAGTGGTCTAAATATTGAAAGCCTAGAACTGTGCGTGCTATTAGTGCACCCAAAACAGAATTGCAGTGCCTCTTGTAGACTCCAAACTCATAATGCACCTAAATTTTTTTTAGTCCATTTTAAAATGAAACATTAGAAAAAAAGTTTATATATGTATAGCCCAAGGGGTTAGATCAACCAATTGTTAATGTTATTGGGTATTTGGCTAGTTCCGTGCTAGTAGGCAACTTGTTTGAATCACCCTAGGTGAGGTACACTAGTCCATGCCAACAGGTTTACTAGGGATGCCACCCACAAATATGGGGAAGCATCCATTGGGTTTCATGAGAGGATTTCCTTGGAATGTATATATCCTGATTTTTTTATTGAATTAAGTTGGCACATATGATAAGAGGGCAATAAACAATCTATAACAATGAATGTAATGGTGTGAGCGTCATTCTAGGAAATCACATTCCTATTAAGTTGGCTTATTGGTGACTTTTGTCGCTCAAATTGTACAGGCAAGATGAGATGACGCTCAGGGCGGGGGCTATCACTATGATCCCTGCCCTCTCTGTTCTAGCTGTCTCCCTACAACAGGTTGTGGGGGTTAATCCCTATGAAATGTGAAGATGCAAGACCTTGTTGGCAACTGGAAGGTCTGGGAGACACATCTGAATGACCTAACAACTTGGTTAAATTAGCAAGTATAATGATTTGATTAGATTATTGTGAAGACCGATGCTTAAATGGAGTCAAATACTTTTTTTATACAAATTATTTACCAAGTCACTGGATGAACAATTGCTGCTTTAGGATTCTTAACTATCCTATATGAGATGCAACACGTATAATCTGGGTGAAATGAGAATCTTGGTTTATTTTAAATTAGATGCCTACTTAAATGAATCCTTTCTCTAAACTATTTTGAAGCTAATCTCTAGAGTAGGTTGTGAGAGAGAAATCTAGGGGAAGATATCAAAGGCTATATTAACAATACCTCCCCTAGGGTTCTAACCACCTGATGCTCCCTGCGTTGCAGACACTTTGGCTTTGACGATTGCAAGGTCACTATGTTAACCACTAAAGAGGGTCTAGGGTTCACAAGCTGGGTGAGAAAGGTGGTCTTATTTCTCTGTCAACCAAGCTTATGCTTGGAGGTAAATTAATCAGTGCAAAACTAGTCCTAAAATGCAAGTACACAATATGAATGATTATTCTTAATGTGAGATTGTTAAGGTTCTTAAGTATTCAATGATAACTCAATATAGAACAATGAAATACATAACAATAAATAATGACAATCTTCACCACAAAAGAGTGCTCAAAATAAACAATGGCAAAAAATCTTGCCAAGATTACCAATAGACAATTGCTTATGAAATAGACAAATCCAATGCTTCTTTCTACAATTAGATAAGGATCTTTATGCATAATTACCAAATCTTCAAAATTATAACAATGGAACGCCAATATCCTAATTAGATACACAAGAAAAATCGAATTCCTTATGAACACAATTTGATCTACTTCAAGATTCCGCTTATGATTAGACTTAATTAAGTGCTCTAAGGGTGACTTAGATCAATCAAGCTAGTAAATCCACAAGAGATATTTATTTCCACAATATAAATGAAGAGCAATGTATCCACTTATCCAATAGCCAATGATAGCAATGATAGATTAGATTTAAGCAATGTCACAACGATATTAGCTATCAATGAGGAAAGAGAGCACTAATCCACAATATATTCTTTAAGCCAATCTCATCAAACAATTACCAATTCAATTATAACACTTGCGTTTGTTAATGTAATTAGAGACATGCTTATGCAAGTGTGCAAATGGATGCCGATGATGCAAGAGATGTAAAAATGCAATGATATGCCAATGAAGAAAAATGCTTGCAAATTGATTATTATGCCAATGCTATCTTATTCTACCACTGCCGCAGATGCTTTTATATGGCCGTAACAAACATATCAAATCTATAAATTAACCCACAATCCACAAAAATTCACTTATATGCATTCGATTTGACTTCAAAATTAATTCTTAATGCCTTAGGTGATTTATTAGTGAATTTGGGCTTATCTTAGATGTGTTTAGGCCTTGTATACACTTGTGAAATTAAATAATTTAGAATTATAAATGAAGACAATGATGACAAAGATGGATTAGAAAGAAAACCAAGAGGCCTAATGGCCTTGTATGTGCGTGGAGCTTCTTCTAATGCACTTGGCCACCTACAACCCCAACGCTAGCTCTAAATTGGCTGCAAAACAAATTGTTAGAGATGAAACACTAATGTAAACTGAATCAATGACTGAAGAATTGTTAAATGAGGGTAAGAAGGATACACTAGGGCTAGAAGAGGGCTAAAGATGGGGCAAGAAAGGCCTAAAAGGCTGGCAATCAAGAGAAAAGAGCCAACAGATGGGGGTCGAGAGGGTTTAAGGCCCTCCTAGGGCCATGACAATGCCAAAGAGCTCTGTGGCTAGAGGGAGAAACCCTCTAAAGGCCACGACAAGGGCAAAGGGGGCCGAGGGCCCTAAAAGTCCTTTAGGGGTCACAACTAGGGAAGATAGGTAGACGACAGGTTTAGAAGGCCTAAAAAAATTTCAAAACCCTTGCAATTACACAAAAATGCCAATAATCCCTTCAAAATGTTGGACAAATTCCCTTCTACAGTTGGATGTTCAATTTTTGGAAGCTGGGGAGGTTAGATCTTACTCTCAAGGGCCCAGATCAACCTTCCTTACTTGGATGAGTAGCCCAAAAAAAAATGCTTCTTCAAGCCCTTGAGCTATCGCCTGCGCAAATGAATAAAAGAATTCCAAACCCCAAATATATATACAAAATTATAAAACCCCAAATACCCGAGAGTTGCAAAGTACCAAGGGCTAGAAAAATAATTTACAAAATATTTACAAATGTACAATATTTACAAAATAAAATTACAAGCTTTCATTAGCATATTAATTTTTTTAGCCCAAGATCAAATAATAATTTTGAAAAAATATTTTTAAAAAATATTTTTAAATAAATGGTAATGAATGAGTAATTTCGAAAGATAGATTGGCCAAAACCCTTCTGCAAAATAATTTACCACAACGAAATCTTTGAGCCCAAACAAGGTCAGTTCTTCCCCACAGTGTATGAACTTGGAGCCCAAGGGTTAGCGTATATGTAAATCTCTATAATTTTCTTAAGTTAAAATTGTTAAATCATATGGTGAATTAGATCACATAAGATAACTCGTACCAATTGAATGTTCTTATTACCGACAAACGAGATAACAGTTTAATTAAAATTATTCAGCACAATATATGATAACACATAACGAACACATATCATAGATCAACAAATAGAAGAATACCATGAACTGAACTCCAAAGTTTTTTTATTATGATAAAAAATGTTTCTAGTAGAACAATAGCTCAATACCAATGTTACAAATTTTTTCTCATCGAAAGATCATCCTATAAATAGAAGATAAATGGCTTCTTTATATAGAGAAACTCCTCCAAGTGGAAAATAATGACTAGTGGGCTTGATCCTCATCAAAATAATCTCGACCGTTGAAAACAACTTGATCATCTTTTAATCTCCTTCGTCGAATTTTTTATTTTTGAGGAAAAAACTGATTTTTTTCTTCTTAAAACCCACTTTTAATTCATCCAAAAATTAATATTTTGGATTAATTTCTTCAAAACTTTGATTTTGACTTAACCACCAAGGTCCAAGGTCCCAGATTTTCTTAAAATATCAATTTTTCCCTTGGTGGGGGGCTTCCCAAAATTGAATTCTTTTTGACCCACAATTTTTTTTATTGTTTTCCACTTGGAGAGAAATTAATCTCTATAATTTTTTTTTTGATTCAAAATTAATTAATTTTTTGGTTTAAGATCTTAATTTAATTTAGTCAGAAAAATTAATTAATTGACTCTAGAGGGGATTGATAATTTTTCCACCCTCAAATATTTTAGTTATGATGTCTCACTGTGAAAGACCATGCACTAAAATATTTTTACATCAAGGCAAGTACAATATCAACCCTTATGAGGGGAAATACACATTTAAACTAACTCTCAAGACATTACCCAATTCCACGACACAATATAATCTAGTATGAAACCAAGTCTGCGTGAAATAAAATAATTTACCATGATGTAACAAGTTAGAATTTGAGATTGGGAAAACTTATGTAAATATTGTAAATAGCAAAAATAAAAGAGGTTAGAAGATAAAAAGACAATGGGAAATGAAACCCAAGTCTCTTTTTCCTTATATATATTCATATTCTTTCTTAATGCAAAACAACAATTCATTCATGATGTTACTCCTAGCCTAACATAGTACCAGAGCACAAGTCCCAAATTGACTTTGTATGTTATAACTCTGACATAACTTTGTCATTATTCTCTGCTCCATACCGTCTCTTTGCTGTGTTCTGCGTTCAATGATCTCTGCATTACTTTGATTCCTTAACAATCAATGTTTCCTTAGATTACTGCGTTGATCGATGTCTATGGTGCGTTGGAACGATGCTAGTGTGTTGTGCGTTTGAAGGGCCATGAATGCCGTGAGTGGTGTACGCTGAACCCTGTTACTCATTTGATGGGAGGACATGGATGTTGAAGGAATCTGCATTGAATACGTTGGTCAATTGGTTGCTACTGTGCATTGTGTGAGGACTTGACATTGTTTGCATACGTTGTACGTGGTCGTGGGTTCATCCTTTCCATGGTGAACACTGCGTGACATTGACATAGTGAATTGATTTGAGCACTGAACGTTGCCTAACGTTGAAACGATGGTCAAAATTATGTTGCTATGGTTAATGAAACCCTGACTTAACTGCTGCATTGAAACACTGGTTGAAATTGAGCTGGGCTGACTATGAGCCTGTGTGCCTTCGAAACCAATCACGCATTTGGAGGAGGGCTGTCTGTTCATTTGAATAATTAAATTCCGTGCTAACGATGGTGGCTGTTCCTTGAATAATGGTATGTGTTGGTCATATTTCTTGGCGCTGTGAATGCAGATATATCTCCTGGTGCGGTTATTTATATATGGTATGTATAGTTTATGATGGGATAAGAAGTGCGTTGAGTTTATTTTAAAAGGTTATGGTGTAATGTCCCACTTAAATCTTATCCTACAAATTTGTTAATGTTTACATTATCTAAAAATATTCAGAAATATAGGTCTAATATAAATTCATGATTCCATTATTTAAATTCTCCACTTACCTTCTCAAATTGAATATTGGGTAGAATTTGGTCTCTTTCCATTAATTCAAAATGTATGAATTCATTTCACATCCCCCCATGTACCCTCACCTATTCTTGGGAGAAGACATAGTCCTCTCCAACTCATTATATATATATATATTCATTTCACACAACCCAATGTACCCTCACATTTATTAAGGAGAAGGCATGGCCCTCTCCATGTAATTAAATTTCACATTTCTAAATGTACTCCTAGCTTAATTGGGAGAAGAGAAGTCAACCATAGGGATGGGTGAGGAGTGAATGACATTAATGAGAGGTGGTTGAGATGGAGAAGGGATGGAGGGTATAAAAAGGGAAGGGATAAGAGAGAAGGGGGGGAGTTTTTGGGAGGTTTTGCTCATGATTGTGGGGGTTGGTTGTGATTGTTTGGACTTGTTATGATTTTGGGGAGACCTTGGAAACCTATGGAGGTTTCTTGGGTTTGAGAGGAGGAAAGTATTGTTATCTGGTTTTGCACATTTTTCTTGAGGACACACTATATCTGGTTGGACTTGGGCACGGAGGGCTAGGGAACCTGTGGAGGTTTCCTGGGCTAGGAATTTGTTTCCTAGTAGGCTGGGTGGTAAATCCGGTTGGGTCGGTGAGAAGGAGCTGTCAGCTGGAGCTATCCGACAAAGGTATCATCATCAACCGCCGGAGCAGGTATTTTTCCATGAACTACTCTTATTAAGTTGATATCAATGGAATGCTCATCTTAATTTATGTTGTTTATGATAAAATGATTAGATGTTAAATGTTTAAAATTTTTCGAGAAGGTCAGAAAGCTTCTTTTATTACTTGCAAATCAACAGTATAATAGATCTGTTAGTCATAATAGAATAAGGCTCTAATAATAGGAATCGGGTTCTTACACGTGGTATCAGAGCGGGTTAAACCTCTAGGACCTATGGACCCTTATTTTGGCTTCCTTCTCAAATTGTTAATTTAATTTACCTCCTCTTTTATACTCTAATTATTTTAACCTCAAGCCCCCTTTCATTTTTATCAATAATATTTATATACTCGTCAAACCCAAGCTTGAGATTATGCAAGATTATCATTAACTTGAAAAGATCGAGAACGCGGGTAGTTCAATCTAACCTGCCCATTTTCTAAAAGCCATTACTGGTTCTCTTCTTGTAAACTGTGCTTCAGTTTCTGCTTTACGAGTTTATTTTTTTTATTTTTACAAAGTTCAGGCGTCTAGCAGTAAGCGCCAGCGATATATATTCTTCATCTTTGTATCTATTACAGATAAGTAAAGCCTTAGGGCTTGCTTTACACATGGAAGCCATAGCCAGCAACAGCTCTGGTTTCGACCCGGCTTCAAGCCCGAATGCATAGGGCTTCCCAAACTCCACAATGTTCTCAACCACATATCGATCTTGATTACATTTAACAGGCTTCCCAAGACTCATACGACTGCATGCGCATTGCAGAATCAAAGGCCGATTGCAGAGATTCCAGCCTGTGCTTCAGCACATCAGGAAACCTAATAATAAGCGGCGCCGACATGCCCAGCCCTCCCAAAGATTTGGAACCAACCACCTTCTTAACGACCTTCATCACATCGATTTCTTCCGAAGGAAGAGTCTGAGAACCATGAGGTCGAACAGCCACATTCACCACAAAATATGGAGCTCCCCACCCCTCAACTCTATACAACGCAGAAGAATGGGCCACGGACCAAGCGGGTGCCACAGCGTTAACGCCTACACCGCCGCCATTGGAAAAGAAGGGGCTGGGAGATTTCGGAACCAGGGGAACAGGAAGAGTGCCCTCCCCGGGCAAGCCATAGCTTGTATTTCTCTTGTATGATCTGGCTGGACAGGTTTGGATAGGTAGATGAATCTTAGTCTCTATAAGGCCCATTTATTGATATTATGTTTTGGATTCAGCACTATTAGGCTTATTCTAACCGTTTACAGCTAATCCAAGCCATATTTCGGTAGCTAAGCAACCAGTGCCCAATTCTTATAGTTGAACCATGTTATATAAGAAAATGAGCTATGTAAAGGCCCACATCTCAAAGTGAGATTATTGTGCAAATAGTGCTAGAGATTTTGATTCTTGAACTACTTGTAATTTCCAGATAATGGAAACCAACGGCAGGGTGCTTCATGGCGTCAGTGGCAATGGATATATTTGAAAAATTTGATGTTTATAGTATATACTATGCCGACTTTTCATAAGCTTTTCCAGGGGGATGTCTTAAGATTTAAATTGAACTGTACCATAGCAAAGTTCATGGGTTTCTGATCAGATGCATTCATACTCTGTTTCAAACTTTCAAATAACATCAGATAGTTTGCGAGATTTTGATAAATCGAGAAAATTTTCACTGTATCTCTTCCAAGGAAATTCAATCCCATTCTCAGAGCAAACATCCTTGAGAAACTATCCTTCACACAAACATTGACAGACCTTAATCAGAACAATACTAATGATGCAAATAGTCTTGTTAATAAACTTGAGAAATTTTGTCATTACCTTGCTCATTTTATTCATCTAATTTGACAGCAATTGAACTGTCTTTCATCGTTGCACCAAGCCTTTTTAACAAGAACCTTCTTAGTTCCAGAAGTTGAAAGTCCACGAGTAGAAAGTTCCTGCCGTAACCCATCAACAGTCATAGCATTGATATCTATGTCTTTTTACTTTTGGAAGAATTTATTTCATTATCATCTTTGAGTGTTGATATTTTCTCTGAGATTGATTGGTTTCTCTTTTCATCAGCCACTGGATTTGTAATTTTAACATCATCTTTACATTTCTGTGTATCCGTGTCTCCATCTTGGGAGTGAACTTTTGTGGACCCATCCCTTTCCTTAACAGAAATATCTGTACTGTCTCTGTCTCTAGATTGTT
>APFE030321061.1:796-29457 GCA_000404065.3 Pinus taeda
TTCTATCTTGATGGTTTGAGGAGTGGTAATTCCTGCCAATGCATTACAAGATATGGTCGGATTCATTTGTTCTTCATCTAGGCTTTGTTCTTGGAGTATATCCTCTTCTTTTGACCTTTCTTGCTCCTTTTCTCTTCCTCTTCACAATCTATGTAGAATAATTTCTTCTCATCACACTTATGACCTTTACTGTATTTGCTATCACAACTGTAAAAAATCCCTTTTGCTATTTTTTCTTCCAATTGTTGTGGTGTCAACCTTATAGGTTGTGGAAGACTAGTAGTAACAACACTTCTGTCTTTATAGTTGTGAGTGGCATGCTTCCTGGTTGACATAATTTTGCTTTCCATTTTTCTTGCTAACCTCAATGCCTTCTCTAATGAATCAAGCTCCCAAAGGTGAACATCATGTTGGATATTATCCTTTAAAGACCCTATGAACACATCAATCCTATGCTCCTCTGGAATATCTTTTACCCTTATGTTCAATTTTTGGAACTCCTCAATGTGCTCCATTAATGAACCTTTTCGTTTGAGACTTATCAATTGGCTAAAAAAAGTGTTGCTTTTTGTATCCTCATAATGTGCTACCAATTCTTCCATAAAAATTTCCCAAGTGATAAATTGTTTACGAGAGCAAAGCCATTGATACAATACAAACTGATTTGGTTCCAAATATAAAGTTGCCATATGTACCTTTTGTGTGTTTTGCACATTATTGAGATCGAAAAATTGCTCCATCTGTAATATCCATGTTGCGGGATCCTTGCCATCAAACTTCCTCATATCAATTTTTGGAATATGGTGTGTCTTCGATCCCACATTAGAGTCTATGATATCATGATTAACATTTCTTTTGTTCGTATCATGAGTTTCCTTTACTACCTTTTCACCATTAGTAAGTATTTCTTGTAGAAAATTTGTCAAATCTGTCTTCAAATCTGTCATGTCTCTCTTCAAATCTGTCTTCAAATCTATCTTCAAATCGTCCATCTTAGTTTCCACACCCTTTATCTTAGCTTCTATTAGCTTTTGTGAGAGTGACATTTGTTGCACTTGGTCTTGTAATTTTGATATATCATGTAGCATTTCTTCCTCTTCTTCATGAGTCATGCTAGAGCTTTCAGGTTGCTTACTAGGTGTTTCCATTTTCTTTCATCGGGGCATCAGTTACCAATAATAATCTCTACTGTGCCTGTTGAATTCCTTCAAAATAAATTTTCAAACCAAGCTTAAGCAAAAATTTAAAAAAAATCTACACACCTTTTTTCACTTTGTAGGAGCTCGATATTGCCGCTGATGTATCTCTGTACTTTTGGATCATCTAGTTTTAAAATTGTGAACAACAGTAGCCCTCTGTGTCCTCTTTCCAATGCCACTAGTGTGATCGAAATTGGATTCTCCAAGGAAGGGTTATGCAAAATCTCCCACAGTGACCTAATTATAGACTAGTTCAGTAGAGCGAACTTGTACGATGAGCCACAAGTCACTGTTTCGAACTTTGGCTCTGAAAAATATATGGAAGAAACTACAGTCCGTTCTCTTTTTGTGCCTTCTTATGAAATTGCAATCCAATGCTCAGAGAGAAAGTTATGACAAGTTTCCCCAGGTCACCTGTTTGGAATGTAATTCAGGAGTCTGCAAAAAGACCAATTTCCTCAGATGATATATCCGCAAATATAGCGTGAAGAGCTCTGAAATTCGAACCCGAGATTCATCACGGTTTCTTCTCAAATGGGTTTTTTTTTAGCTTCTGAAACGTCGTAGAAAAAAGCTATAGTGAAAATGCCACGATGACCTGTTTGGAGCAGCAAAACCCTAGAATCCAAAGCTCTGATACCAAATGTTATGAAACCAGCTCAAGAAAAACATAGAAAAGATAGATCAACGCCTTAAAATTTAGCCTCTTCGAGGGGGCAACCTCCTTTACATTACATAAATGAACAATTCTTCGATGATTCAAATGACGAAACCTCCTTTCTATATATAGGAGTCTAAGGAGTCACAATATAGCCCAACCAACCTAACAATAAGAATATAAAGCCACAAAAATAACAATAGAGGGATTCTATGGGGCACAGTAATAACAATATGGGGGCAATAGGGGCACAACAATATTAATAAGGGGTACAACTACAATAGTAATGGGGTAATCACTAGTATTATAGGGACCCAACACCTATTGCTCTCGGGTTTCTTCGTTTGACTCCACCTTTGACTGTGATCTTGAGCTGGCTTTTTTGTCGATCTGGGCTAGGTGACTAGGATAGGATCCATGTCATGACCATTCCAGAGATGCCCATGTGGCTGGTTTCCTTGTTTGATACCTGTAACCTGTTCAACCATGGAAGTGGCTATGAAACACATGGTTAGATACTGAATGGGCTACGTTCCGTAGCTATTTTGAAAAAACTTATTTCAAATAGAAGAAACATAAAAGTATAACATGTCAATCATTTAATGTCTTCATTGAAGAAAAATCTATCATTTATTAGTGATGGGGATCTGTCTTTCATGGAAAAACAAGAGAAAGAAGTGAGAAAAGTTGTCAAAGAGAGAGTAATTCTGAGGTCCAACATACCCCCACTGCAAAATCATTGCATGTCCCCATGCAATTTTTCCAAAACTGTGAACTCTTCTTTCCTATTGCATCTACTCAAATACCTCTGCTAGTACATCTAACTTTCTTCTCTTGATCCTCTTTGAAGTGACTGCCATCCTGGGTTTCTTCATGAGAAGTTTGTATTGAAGGTTGATCACTGCTTTGTTCAAGTTTCTATTCTTCCTATTCTTCTTGTACCATAGCCCTAGGTGCAGTATTATATTATCATGAATGGTTTTATCCAATTTTCTTTGTTCCTTTAGGGTTTCATTTTCTTTCTTGATATGCGTGTTCAATATCTCTAGCTCATAGATTTCTTGTTTGAGAGAGTCAGTCAGAGGTTCTTGTGGATTGACAGGTTGTTCTAGATTGGCTGAGGATCCTGGATCCATTGAGGCACTTTTATTTTTCTCAGTGATTCTATGTAATCATAAATTTGTTGTTGTACTGGGTCTATACTCAGGGATCCTCTGCTGGGGCTGCCTTCAAAATACTGTCTAGGAGAGTTTTGAGGAATATATGTAAATGGAACATTTTCAGGAGATGATATTGGAGTTTCTTCTTCTAGATTTATGAACTCTGTTTCCTTTGATGATACCTTCTTCACCATACCTCGGAGTCTAGAGCTCCTTCTAAGTTGTAGGGGGTTTATGTTCTCCTCTTTTGTACCCTTTTTCTCCTTTCCTATCTTTTCCTTCCTCTTGATTTTTTTCCTAATCCCTATCAATTTTTCAGAGATTGGTTGTTCATCATCTTGTTGTAGTGGATATTCAGTTTTGTTCTTAGTAATTCCACCGAATTTCTTCTTTATCTTCTTCTTCTGCTTGATTTTCTCTCTGATCTCTGTTAATTTTTCAGAGATTGGTTCTTCATCATTTTTCTGTACTGAGTGCTCAAGGTTTCTTTGAATGGTTAGACTAGTCTTCTTTCTCCTATTCTTTCTGATACTATATTTTTCAGGAGATTCTAGTGCCTCTTGGAAATGGTTTCTTATCATAAAGTTTTCCTAGGTATCTCCTATTATTTTCAGATGATACTCAACCAGTATTTTGACCAACACATGATGGTACATGGTTGTCTCCAGGGATTCTATTTTCTTCTGTACATTTGAAGCCATCCTCCTTAGACTATTTAGAAGGAAGAAAGGGAGGTTGAAGTTTCCATTTTCTAGAAATTTCATCAATAAATGTATATGATAAACATACATACATTTGAATCTTCACTCACAGGTAATAAATTTTTGTAATATCAAAATCATGCTTCTCCACTTATTTTTGAGTGTTGAAATAAGAATTCCTTTCTTAAACACAATGATATCCATACCTGGGTTCTTGAGGATTACCTTCCATGATTCATTGTGAAATTCTTTGTTTTTGAACCATCTCTCACCAAGTCTTGGCAATTTTGTAGCCTCTACTATGTAAGATTCTATTATTGCAAACTTAATGTCTCCAATCTCTACTTCTGTACCATCGAATGATCTAGCAAAAGATTTTGTGATCTCCTTGTGATATCCACTTTCAATGAATTTGAGCCATCCAATCTTATGCAACATCTCCTTGAGTTGTGGGTACCCTTCCATAAACTTTGCCCCTACGGGCTCTGCCCTGACAATGAGTCCCATGGTCTCTATTTCGTAGAATTTGCTAACCTTCAGAATTACTCTCCTGGTCTATGAAATGGACTGTCTGTGGGTATGGTGAAAAAGAACTATGAGTTTGCGTGGAATAAGTAGACGATGAGGGTTTGGAGAGACGTGAATACTTTGGTCATATCGTGGTTGTGACCATTAGCAGATGGAGTTATTAGATACCGTTTTAAGTACAAAGTATGAAGACCGTAATGGAGGTGTGGTATGATGAAATCATTATAGACCGTTGGGTATCGAATGTGGAAGATGTGGCGGAGATGTGGTAGTCAAATAAAATTATGACTTGTTAAGGAGACATATGATCATTCATATTATACATAACTTATGTTTATGACTTGATGTTTGAAATAAATTTGCATTTTACCTTAGAACTTAACCTTTTTCTTGATAATTCTTTTGGTGTTAATTCGTAGGTACTTTGAGCATGGCTAATCTCCAAAGCTCGATTCTTCAATTTCCCTGCATTCATGATTTATTTGCGAGCTGTACAATTGTGCCAGAGCTGATAAGTAAGTTGTAGCTGCAGAATCAGATTAGCTGCGGAATGGAACCAGCTACAGAATGTGAAAAGAAGGAAAAGTGAAATATGGCTTATGAAATATGGATGTAGAAATAAAATGGAAATGAGTCATGACAATGAGATGGAATGAGATGTAAGAGAAAATGAAAAATAGTGTGAAATGGAGTAAAACTGTAAAACTAAAATGTAAATGAAAAATGACAGTGAGATTAAGTGGAACTATAAAACAGAATGAAAACTGAATGAGATGGAATGAAACTATGAAATTGCAGACTCTATACCATAAAAAAATGTAGCTTTTTGTCACTACTTATTACAGAAAGGAAATGGAAAATGTAGGATGTTAGAAATCTCTGATTTTCACCCTGTATTTTCTGTATAAGTATGCCAATCAATGATTGGTGTTCAACCTTATACAATTTATTATTATTTTATTTAGTTTTTTTTTTATCAGTCATTTCTTGGGAAAAATAAAGACTAAGTTAGTGGAGAAGAAGGATTCTTCTTCACTAGCTTCATTTCAGAGTTATCCTGGAAAATCCTAATGAACTCATCTCTTGAAACTGGTTTTTGATATATCTTCAGCCGATGACCATTTACAAGAAAAGGTACCTTTTCTTCATCTATTGTTCTTATTTCTCACTGCTCCATTGTTAAAGACTTTTTCAATCTCATATGGCCCAAGCCAATGAGTTTGAAACTTCCCTTGAAAATATTTGAACTTTGAATCAAACAATAGTGCCCAATCTCTTGCTTGAAATTTCTTCTCCTTAATATATTTATCATGCCATTTAGCCCTCTGTTGTTGGACTATACTAGTTCTTTGGATTGCATCTTGCCTGATTTCATCAAGTTCATTGAGTTGCTCCAATCTATGTTTTTGTGCCTCTGATAAATCCAATCCCAATTGGACCGCCATCTTGAAGGTTTTGATCTGAAACTCTATAGGGAACAGGGCTTGTTTCCCATAAACAAGTTCATAGGGTGTATGTCCTGTTGTGTTCCTCCATGTAGTTCTATAGGCCCATAAGGCTTCAGGAAGTCTTTCTACCAAATCTATTCTATGTAGATGCACAGTCTTAGTGAGAATTCCTTCAATCACCTTATTTGTAGATTCAACTTGACCATTTGCTTGTGGATGATAGGGAGTAGATTTCCTATGTTTGATCTTGTAATTTTCCACAAGACCCTCCACCATTTTAGATTTAAATTGATATCCATGATCTATCACAATTTCTCTTGTAACACCAAAATGAGTGAAGATGTACTCAAAAACAAAATTAACTATAAATGTTTCATTAGCAAAGGGTAATGACTTAGCCTCTACCCATTTAGTGACATAATCAGTGCATACAAATATATACTTCTTTTGCTTAGATGAAGGATTAATTGGCCCAACAAAATATAAGGCCCATTTTTCAAAAGGTTCAATGAGTACCTGAACTTGTAGTGGCATTTCATTTGAAGGAGAAAGTTTCCCTACCCTCTAGCAGTTGTCACACCTCCTGATATATTCTTTGGCATCCTTGAAGATGGATGGCCAATAATATCCTAAAGAAAGGATTTCATAGGTTGTCCCCTTGTCAGCAAAGTGTCCACCACATGGCTCATCATGACATGCCTTAAGAATCTCGGGCATTTCAACTTCCCTAACACATCTTCTGGTCATAAGACCTGGGCCTGCTTTATACAATTCATTAGTGATCCATGAGTATCTTTCACTTATCTAAATGATTTTTCTTTTTTCTCTAGGAAACAAATGTGAAGGCAATTTCCTTGTGACTAAGTAATTAGCAATATCTGCAAACCAAGGAGTTTGAGTAGTCACTGCAAAAAGATATTCATCAAGAAACTTATCTTCAAATGGAGTGTCATCTTGTAACTCTACCATTAGTAATAGGTTTATTCATTAAATATCTAATTGCAGAGTGATCTGTATGAAAAAAAGTTTCATAGCCTGTTATATAATGTCTAAACTTGTTGATTTCATGAACAACATCTAAAAATTCCTTTTCAGTTATAGTATAGTTCAACTCACTGGGAGTCAAATTCTTATTTGTATAGTATATGGCATAGGGAATCAAGTCTTTTTGTCCTAATACAGCTCCTAGAGCTGTATCTGAAGCATCTGTTGAAATGTGAAAAGGTAGTTTCCAATTTGAACCTCTCAAGATGGGTGCTTCAGAAATTTTTGTTTTTAAAGTATCAAATGCTAACTGACAGTGAAGATTCCAATTGAATTCACAATCCTTGGTGAGTAATTTGAAGAGTGGGGATGATATTTGAGTGAAATTTTCTATAAATCGTCTATAGTATCCTATGAATCCTAGAAAACTTCAAACATCCTTTTGGAAATTTGGAATTGATAATTTAGAGATGACTTCAACCCTAGATTTATCAACTTTAATCCCATCTCTTGAAATGTGATGCCCTAAAACAATACCTTCTATAAACATCATAAAAAAAATTTCATGGCTTAGTGAAAGGTTTGCTTCCTTACATCTTTTAAGAACTCTTTCCAAATTTTCCATAGCTTCTTCAAATGTATTCCCATAGACTGTAAAATCATCCATATATACCTCTACACAATCATGTATTAGATCAAAAAAAATTCCTAGTATTGCTCTTTGGAATGTTTCAGGTGCATTACATAACCCAAAAGGAAGTACTCGGTAAGCATAAGTTCCCCATGGACAGGTAAATGTGGTTTTATCTTGATCTTTAGGTGCCTCCTGAATCTGATTATAACCACTAAAACCATCCAAGAATGAGAAATACTTCTTACCTGTTAATGTATCTAACACTTGATCTATAAAGGGCAAAGGAAAATGATCTTTAAGGGTAGATTTATTCAATTCTCAGTAATCAATGCACACCCTCCATTTACCATTCTTTTTAGGCACAATCACTAAAGGGGAAACCCATTGGCTATCTGAAATTGGGTAAATTAAGTTTACATTCAGCAGTTTCTGCAGCTCTTCTTTCAGAATTTTCCTAAGATTTGGATTCATTCTTCTTTGAGGTTGTCTAATAGGTCTGCAATTTTCCTCAATGTAGATGTGATGAATACAAGTCTTATGAATAATTCCTTTCATGTCAGTATATTCCCATGCATATGCAACATAATGTTGTTGTAATGTCTTGATTAGCTTTTCCTGTTGTAATTTCTCCAAGTTATTGTTTATGTTCAATTTTCTTTATGGAAATATTTCAATTGTAGAGCTACCAAATTCTTCCATAGAATAAAGAGACATTTGCCTAGATGAAAAATATTCAATGTTGGATTTTTCTTGAAATTGATCATGTTCATATTCTTGAGATGATTCAAAATTTTCCATTGTATTTAAGATTTGACCATCTTCACTAATGTCTGAAATAATAAAGAGAGGCTGAATGTCATTTTCATCATCAATCCATTCTTTGTCATCTATTTTTGTGATTGTTCTTGCTAGAGGATATAGAGTGAATTTCTTTGTTGAATTCCCATCAGAAATATACATATCACCAGATCTACAGCTAATGAAAGCTTCATCTATGGATAGCCAAGGTCTTCCTAATATGAGTGGATGTCCTCCTAGATTGTTCTTAGGGGTTAAGATCATAAAATCAACAGGATATTCCCAAGAATATAAAGATATTGAAATATCTTCTAACACTCCATCTGGTTTTATTACAGATCTGTCCGCTAATTGCAATAATGTAGGTGTGTAAATAAGATTAGGAAGCTTGAGTTGTTCCATGGTTTGTTTGTTCATGATGTTTATTGCTACCCCTAAATCAATCAATGTATTTGGAATTTCAACTCCATTGATGTGTGTTTTCACAATTGGACTTCCTAGATCTACATATTTTTGTATGGCAATTTTTCCCATCATTATATTTGCTATTTTTCCTATCGGGTGAATTCTTTTGGTTTCTTTTGCTTTTCTTCTATGTTTCTTTATGCTCAACTCCTTTATTGTTTTAGCTAGAATTGGAATCTCATTAATGGCTTGTAATAAAGGAATTTTGATACAGACATTTTTCAATTCATCTAGAAAATTATAATTGGGCAACATGATCTGCTTTTCTACTCCTCTATCAACTTGTAGTCTTTTAGGAAAAGGAGGTGCAGAAGTAGATACGGGTTTCTCAATGATAGGAGTTGAGTTCATTGGTTCTTTCTGTTTTTCATTTTTAGTATTTTGGTTTTGGAGATATTTTCCCCCAAAACTTTTATTGGGTTGTAGAGAATTTTCCTCAGAATTGTCTTATTCCTGAATAACTGCAGAAGGTCTTTCCTTTTATAATATCCTACTAGATCTTAGTTGAACATCATTAGATCTAGAGGAGTGATCATATTAGTTGGAAATTATTGTCCTTCAACCATGTAAGCATTCTGAGGATTTTTATTGTTGGGGTTTGGTAATGGTTGGGTAGGTAGTTGATTTGGTTTCTACTGAAATGGCAATAAGAGTTGAGGACTTTGGTTTTGTTGTGGATTTTGTTGTGGAAATGGAAATGAAAGTTGAGGGTTCTTTCATTACCATTTCCACTGCCCCTCCCATAAATGCTCCTTCTTTCGATCCCCTCAATCAAGTCCTACCTACGAACGAAGCTATTAGAGAGATCATGAGTTTAGAGATCGACCTTGGGAGGACTTGCACCATCATGTTAAATATCTGATTCAGACATGGTGCCTCTTCAAATCCTATCATTTGATGCACCTAAAATTGTTTCATCACCATATACAACTATCCAAACTTTGGAATCGGAAGGAAACATGGGAAATATTTCAAAAACATTTCTCATCGATATTTTAGTCAAGATAGGTATCATGAAAAATATACAGATTGGAGCCAAATGCAATCCTGAGGAAATTGCTAGCTTCACCTACCCTTTTAAGTAATTCCATGATGTTTTCCCTTGGTCTTATGAGGAAATGCATGGCATAGACCCTTCTATTGTCAAGCATGAGATAAAGAAGTGTCAAGCATTATTTTTATGGTATTTTTCTTGCTCGTTAATATGAAAAAACCTCAAGTCTCCTTTGGGCTCGTTAAACTACCATGAAGAAGAGTGAGCATTATTTTTATAGCATTTTTCTTGCTCATTAATTTGAAAAACCTCGAGTCTCCTTCTTTAAGCTCGTTAAACTACTACAAAGAAGATATGAGCATGTTCTTTTTTGGGACTTTTTCTTGCTCTTGAATTGAAAAATCCTTAAGTTTTTCATCATTGGGCTTGTTAAAAACATATGATGATGGTCAGAGAAACTCTTTTTCTCTATATTTCTAGCTCATTAAACTGAAAAAAATCATTCGAGCATTACTTTTAGGCACTTTTTTCTCACTCATTAAACTAAAAAAATACCGAGTTTCTTCTTCAATCTCGTTAAAAACTTATGAAGATGACCTGAGCATTCTTTTTAGGCACTTTTTTCTTGCTCATAAAACTAAAAAAATCCTGATTTCCTTCTTCAGACTCATTAAACACTTATGAAGAAACTCCAAGCATTCTTTTAGGTACTTTTCTCGCCCATTAAACCGAAAAATCTTGAGTATTTGTCACTGGGCTCATTAAAAATCTATGGCAACAAAAAGAGCACTTGCTTTTTTGGGACCATTTCTCACTCTTAAATTGAAAAATTCTCAAGTTTTTCCCTTCTTCGGGCTCATTAAATCTACGAAGAAGGAATGAGCAGTTATTTTACCTCTTTTTCCTTGCTCACTAAACTGAAAAATATACTTTGAGTTTTCTTCATTTGGCTCATTAAAATTTGATGAAGGTATTGAGTTTGTCGTTGTGTGACTCATTAAAAATTCACGAGGAATAACGAGTTTAGTCCGTCTCCTCGTACTCATAACAAAATGAGGTCAACATATATTGAGCATAGGTTTCTGTTTATTTGAACTTAGTATATTAACTCATGAAAAAGTAACTAATCCGGGTATACTATTAAACCTTTGTCGCACTCGGTTAACAACTAAGACAAGGGGACCACCATGGAGTCATTCTTTATGATCTTTTCAGATTCTCTAAATATGAAAAGACCACCGAATTATCTCAACTGGACTCATTAAATTATAAAGATGTCAAGTAGAGTCGCTCTTTTTACGATCCTTTTCAGACTCTTAAAACATGAAAAGATCGACGAGTTTTCCTGTCTGGACTCATTAAACTAATCAGATAGGGAATAGAGTCACTCTTTTTATGGTCCTTTTCAGACTCTTAAAATATGAAAATATCGACGAGTTTTCCTATCTAGACTCATTAAACTAATCAAATAGGGCATAGAGTCACTCTTTTTATGGTCCTTTTTAGACTCTTAAAATATGAAAGGATCGATGAGTTTACCCGTATAGACTCACTAAACTATTCAGATGGGGAAAGTGGACAATACAATTGTGTTCAGTATTTGAAAGAGTTTTTTGGCAGCAGTCATTCCCTTGAACATGGCAGTCCCTCAGATAAACCTTCCTTGTGATAACCTCTCAATATGAATCTTACCAGCTTATGAGTTTAGCCTATATACCTCAATATTCTTGCATCTCTGTATCCTCACACTCTTTGGTGTTCATGAGTCTAGTGTTGCGTGGTTAAAACCATTGTTGTGCCTTCTATTTTTCAAGGAAAACATTTTTTCTTATATTTCCTCCATCAACCCATCAATCATATTCTTTCATCATGCCCTCTGTGGTTTTGACCCAATGTTAAAAAATATTCCTCAAAAAACAAATCATTCTTGTCTCGTTTCATGTCGATTGATGTAGGACACATTATTGCCTACCTTTCAACAGGTCTCTTCCTATCAACTTCAACATTCTATCTAGGAAAAGGACCCAAAAACACTTCAGTGCCTTGGTATTTGCAGACATCAGTGGTAGATCACCTTGTGTTTGATCAAGGGTTCTCATTATTGGCTCCTGGTTAAACGATTCTATGAGTGTTCTATGACAAAACATTTTTTTGCACTTGCTAGATTTTACTGTGCATCTTGGAGGCCATCACCATTATTGGTGGCCTTCCTCATGTCTGTTAATGATATCCATTATTGACTGGTAATCAGTTGATTTTGTGCATGTTCGACATCAATGCATATATTCACATGTATCAGTCTATGTTGTTCAGTGAAGCGAAAATCAAGACCCTAGGTAGAGGCTTGCATCACTCAGCCTTGTTTCCTCTCCCAAGTTGTGTATATTGTCTTTTGGAGATAGCTCATCAGAATGATCCTATTGTTTAGTCAATTTAGTTTCCTAAATTGCTTTGCATAAATTATTAACTGAGGCTCGTAAGCTGATGAAGTGTAGTGCACTGTATGTGCTAGTTAACCCTTCTTACTTCGTTTTTTTGTATTTTTATATTGTTTTTCTTTGGGGGTTTCCTTGATTTCTAATGATGTATAGTCTAAATTATGATGAAATTGGGCTAAATTTCCTAAAGGTGAACTAATCAAAATCTAAGTTAAGGGAAGGAAAAATAGAGCATCTATCCTATTTTGTCATTTAATCCTAAGTCAAAAGTTACAAGGTGAAGTTGTTAGGAAAATTGAAATAATAAAGAGAATGAAAACTGACTAAAGCACTTTTAGTTGTCCAAGCCTCCAATTTTGAAAGATAACTTTCTTGAGATGGCAAACAAGAAACTTACTATACTTTATAGTTTAGAGAACTAAATCAAATATGCAGAGAGTAACTAATTGATTTCAATCCTTGTGTGAAGTGAATGTTTAACCATTTAGTTAGGATGGATATTAGCTTGAAATGGTGACCAAAAACATTTATCCACACAATGCATTGGTAATCTGAACTAGGAATTAAATAACAGACGAAACAAACAATAAGTAAACTAATCCACAATGCATTCTTGCTACTTATCCACCTTACCCTGTTAAAATAAAACAAGTTTCATTTATGAAATAGATAGGAGAAACAAGATTGCACCATTGAATTCTAACATTATGCTACTGAACAGAATTAAAATAAAACAAACTACAAGAAATCAATCTAAACTACAAATACTGCTAAAAGTAAATAATGAAACCAAACTGAACAGTAAAAAAAATAACAAAAGAAAAACCTCCTCCAGTGCAGGGGCCCTCTGCAACTGACTGAGTTGAGCTGCTAACTAGCTGAAGATACTCTTTCAAATGATCACTTGGTCAAACATGACTTCATATTATTAACAGGAAAATAAGTTCCAGAATTACAGATATGTAAGGTTGAGCTTAATACATATATAAATTCGAATCCTTTCTCAGTTCTTTACAACTGATATTTAAAGAAACATTCCTAACTGTCTTTTGAGAGAATTTAGATACAGGTGGTCTCCACATATTACAACAAATCTGCGTAAACGGTTGATCAGCTACAGGTGACTTTAAGTCAGGAAGATAGTTGCATGAACTATTATCATCGGTGGCTAGTTCGAGTTAATGCTACAACAAAATTGTCGGATTTATTAATTAGCCACAAAGAGTGGACATGGAGTCTTATTGCTTTCAGATTTCTTCATTTGACTCCACCTTTGACTTTGTTCTTGAGCTGGGTTTTTTGTTGATCTGGGCTAGGTGACTAGGATAATATTCATGTCGTGACCATTCCAAATATGCCCATGCGGCCGGTTTCCTCGTTTGACACCTGTAACCTATTCAACCATGGACGTGGCTACATAACACATGGTTAGCTGTAGAATGGACTATGTTTTGTAGCTAATTTGCAAAAACTTATTTCAAATAACAAAAACATAAAAGTATAACATGTCAATCATTTAATGTCTTCCTTGAAACAAAATCTATCATTTATCAGTGACGGGGATCTGCCTTTCATTGAAAAATAAGAGAAAGAAATGAGAAAAGTTGACAAAGAGTAATTCTGAGGTCCAACACCGATTATGACACTAGTTCCACATTGTGCTTATCCGTAGCCAGCATCGTCATATCTCTTTTATGTGAAAAGCACTTTGACATAGCTACTGAGCGTGGGAATGCCTGACTCAGGACATGATTTTAGTTGTTTTATATATATGTGTTGTATCAGGTTTCCGGTACTACCCGAAGCTCTAATCCTCTCTCTCTTTTTGTCAAGAAGGAAGAGAACAATTAAGTATTAAGTGTTTCAGCCATTGTTGTAGCCTCTGATCTCACACTTTAGGGGGCATCTGTTATATAGGAAAATGACCTCCTCAGTAGTTCAGAGGGCAGAGACATGATGATTGAAGCAATGACCAAGTTCACAAGCCTTGTTTCCAAGCTAATGTTGTCTATACACTAGAAACATGCTTTATAAAGTGTTATGCTCTTGACCTGCAAGAAGATACTAGAATACAAAATATGCAAAGAAATATAACCCAGAACACAGAACAATGAGAAAAACCAACATGTATTTTATTATTCAGAAAGGAAAGCAATGTTCACTTGCCTCTTCGAGGGGACAACCTCCAATAGAGCAGGGCTTGATTACAAAATAAGACACGACACTCCTCAATGGGGAATCTCTATCCTTTATATAGGATTCATACATGCAATACCATGGGTCAGTACGATGGTTCTTATTAATACCATTTATCTAATACCATGGCCCATTTGTGACTAACCATGGTCCCTTCTTTAAATGTGGGTCAACCACTGAAAATTATTAATATGGGCTTTATTGACTCTTTAACTAACTATAACTATGTCTCGCCCCTATTACTTGAATAAGGGGGTTAGGGTTGGACCCTAACATGCCCTCCCCCATAAAATCAACCTTGTCCTCAAGGCTGATGCTGCTGAAACTGTTGAAGAACAGTGGCTGGTTCCCAGGTCGCATCTTCTGGAGAGGTGTCTTTCCATTTGACGGGGACTTCCTTGGTCGTGTGGCTGTGCAGGTGCCATTCTCACATGTCAAGAACCTGTTTAGGTTGTGTTGACATGGCAAATGTTCGCTATACCAACAAGGGGAGCTAACCCGATTGCAAGCCCCAATTAGAATCACTTTCGTTTGGAATGACTAGTTCCAATGGGTTTTAAGGGACCCTGTAAAATATTAAATGCATTGATAGATTTCTTCTGGGAGGAAGACTTCCATTAAATCAACAAAATAAAATAGCTAACCTCTATGTATTAAATCCTATCTACACTACTTCTAACTACTCTAATCTAGTTCTAGCTATCCTAATCTATCCTGTAGGAGCATGATGAAAGAGAGGTTAAACATCATATATGAATCCCAAGTCTAAATGAATCAATTACTGGTTCACATAAGAACAAGGCTACATCAATTCTAAATTGCAATCCAATCACTCATATAGGAATACACATTCCTTTTATGGAATTAAAGCTTTCAACTGATGTTTAACATAGTTTCAAATCAAGGACTGCTCATGAATTAACTATGATGAAGAATCACATTCAAACAACCAAAGTTAATCATAAATTGTAAGTCATCGATGGGCACAAACACAAATCACATTCATATTTATGCTCACAACAACATCCTGATTCTTAACATATAAAGAAGAGGAAATTCAATATGAGAAAAGGCTCCTTCTCTGACCCAAACAATATTCCTTACTCATAATAAACAAAAGTTGTTTTGCCAAACACAAAAGACCTACTCTCATCTATGGAGGTAATATTTATGCCTTCAGGAACTGACCCCCCTATCTCCCATGACTTTTTCACTCCCCTCTCTTTTCACTACATGGATAAAAAATGTATAGAGGAGAACAGTCGATGAGATTGTTGACACGTCGAAGCCACCATTGCTGGAGCATCCTTCTTCATGGGGAAATGAAAAAGTGTTGATGAAATAGAGAATGTATGTGTATCATTTGGTTGCACTTGTGTGGAGTGGCTATTATTCCCTGTCATTTCTTGGAGGAAACTGAAGATGATGTGCCCATCATCCCACATCTGGATGCTTTGAGGTGTTCCTGGAGGGAGTGAAATCTTGATGGATCAGCACTATGCTTCCCTTTTGACACAGAACATGCCTTGATTATGCATTATGGCGGTTCATACCCCTTTCTGTAGGTTTTGCTTTTGTAGTATCAACATTGTGGGTGTAGAGGTGTCATCTAGACATACAACACCTTTATCTACCACTGGATCCACTTGAACTCACTTGCAGAAATAATTCATATTAGCCTTATGATTACGAAAAAATGAAAAAAACACCCAAGAACATCTCTCACCATCATTGAAAACTGATAAGGCGTATGAAATTAAAAGAGCGAGTGTGAAAGAAATGGCCCCTCGCTCAGCCGAAGTTGTGCTATGATGAGTCGCAATTGCACATCCCAATGGGACATCATATACAACACCACCCCTATCATATTTCTTTTGAAAAGCCAGACCATGAAATCTTACCGAAAACACAGGAACACACGGAAAGGACCGCATTTGACCATAAGGCCAGATTTCAAAATTAATACACCCTGACACATAGTTATCAACGAGTTTGCTTCATCGCTTTGGGCCTTAGGCATAAGTGCTAGAATCCGCCGATAGGATTTAGCGATGGGGAAGGTAGACCTAATAACATATATATTCTACTTGATAAGATCGGTGGGTCTACCAAATCGCATATCGCAATGTGCGCAAGCCCAAGACTCCGCCGATTGCAATATGCGACTCAGCTGGACTCGATATATATCTATATATATATAATATATATATAAGTGAGTGATCTTTGCTATCAATCACTATTCTCTCTATCTTCATAATCATGCTCATGATCATGTCTGATATGCTCACGATTATGCCTGGCAAACTGTTCAGTGTCCAATAATTCTTCTGGTATCGAAGCCATCTGGTTCTTTGTCCAAGCTATTTTCATTATGCTCGGATCTTTCATTAAGAGATATTGGTGTCAGCATTTGTTTAAGTTTGAAGTGGATGGTAAGGCGCTGGTGGAGAGTGTTGAGGTGAAGGACTGCCAATTTTTCTTTCCTGGTGCATAGAACCTTTATTCCTCTGTTCAGGTGCATACTTATATCTAATCTTAATGGTTGGTTCTATGAATGAATTTGTTCTTCAGAAGCCCGATGACAAGAAAATTGCTAGACAAAAAATATGGTCTTTCTTGAATAAGTATAGATCTAGTAATGATAAGTTGTATGATGAGAAAGTGCTTGTTCAAGAATTTGAATCTAAGCCTAATTGGACATTGCCAGAGATAGAAGTTGATAAACTATATAAGGTTCCTGGTTTTCAATTTAGAGCTTCTTAGTTATTCCGATTTACTTCTATGAATATCCCTATTTCTACTGGTCAGTCTGTGTATCAAGTTCCGTTGATAAAGAAAAAGATATTGAATGGGGTTTGGAACATGGCTATAATTATATTCATATTGGAATGATTCAGTTTGGCATAAATCCTCTAGTAAGACTAGGATTGAATACTTCTTGTTTGACCTGCATCTTAGATACTCGGATGAATAATTTTCATGATGCACTTTTGGGTGGATTTCAGAGTCCATTTAATAATGGTCCTGTCTAGTCTTCAGTCATTCCTAGATACCAAGTAGCCTTAACAGATCCATACATCAATGAGTTCCTAAATGCATACATCCAATTCCATGGCTTTGAAGTAGCCCCTCAGGCTTTAATAGCTCAGCTTCATTCTTCAATATGTTTGCATTTTGTATCTACTTCAATGCCTCCATTAAATACAAAATTGTGTCAAAGAGCTTTGAAAGAAGGCGTAGCTGTTGGCCCTAGTAATACACCTCCTTTACAGATAGAATTTTCTGAGTGTACCCTTCCTGATGAATGCAATAGTTCCTACACTCCTTTGTCACAGAAATATCCCCAGTTAAAATCCTCTAAAGAGCCATGTCAACTATCACTTATCCAACATCCTGATGGATCCACTGGTCTTAAGTTTACTACACCGTCTCTTAGTCGATCACTGTCTGCTTTAGCCAGATCTCCATTTTTGGCAGGTAGAGATGGAGATATCCTACCATCATCATCATCTTAGTCTACTGTTCCAAGAAATCTTACTTCCAAGAAAACTCATAAAAGATCTCAGTCCCATAAAATTGATGGTTGCCAGTTCTGCATTCCATCCTCCAGTTTCCAAACTGAAGAACAACATTCTCCTAAAAAGGATACACAAGTCTTCATCCCTGACATAAAGAGTTTTAATCTTCCTAGAGCCCAACAAGAGTTATCTACAAAGATAAATGAACGACATCTAGAACCTGGAAATGTTAGGAGAACATAGAAATGGAAAAATGAAAGCAGATTTACAATGGTTGCAAATGAAGAATATTACAGATTCAGATCAAAGTGATTTAGAAAAGATGCATAATTATACAAACTATCAGATTGTTTGTATGTTGCAAAACATAGATGATATAGCCAGAGATGTGTTAGAAATAAAGGAACATATTAAGAAATTGCATACTGGTTATAATGAGGTATTGGGAATACAGAATGAGCATACACAGAGATTAAATGATATTAAGTCAAACATGGGTATTATTTCTAGATCTCTAGATCATTTAAGAGATGCTCTTCCTACTCCTACTTCTCCTCCACACTATAGAGAAGTAGATGTGTCTAGTTCAAAATTAAGGTTTACTTCTGAATCTAAGGAAGGGTTAAAAGGTATTCTTTTCAAAGGAATAGAAAATTTGGATGCAACTAAGTTTGAAAGAATACAAAAAGGAATAAAATTAGCCACAGAAAAAAGAGAATTGATGAAAGAAAGGTTAAAAGGTTTCCCTTCTCTTGAAAGTCTAAGACTCCCTAAGAATTATGTTAGTCTTAAAAATCTGATAGAAAATGGCCAATCATCTGCTCCATAATTTCCTCAAATTTTGGCCATGTCTGGTGTCACTTCTACTCCAAGAACCCCTGGTGAACAAGAACAAGGTGAACCAAGTTCTAAGTGAGAAAGGGGTGAAACTTTTTCTTATATTCATAAAGGAAGAAAAAATAATGAAGAAACCACTGCCCATGAAGCATATGCAACAAGCCCATTTAGCAAATATGTTGAGAAGTTGCAGAATATTCCATTAAAAATGGAAAATCCTTCCACCAAAGGATTTGGCGATACGTTGCTTGTTAATATTGATTGTTTGAGCTATGATGAAGTCATTACTATGTTACATAATGTACATGCTTGGGCTTTACAGAGAAAAGCAGAAACTAAGGCAGAATGGTCAGATATTGTTACTCAGATTATTTGGTCTTTTACTGGTATTCTTAAGCAATGGTGGGATAAGTTATCAAATAGAGAGATGAACCAAATCATTGAAAATGAAGATGATCCCTTAAAAGCTTTGTTTGATGCATTAACACATGAGTTTGTAGGGATTGTACCAGAAGACTCAGCTCACCATTCTCAGTTGTTTTTATCTCAAAGGTTATGTAATATCGATTAGTTGCAAGAATATTTCTATATTATGTAGAAATTATTTTATCAAGCAAATGATCCTCATAATGTTGCATATTTGAGGTATTATATAGCTTCCATGCCGGGGAAAATTCCAGATCTGATTAATCAGTATATTGATGAACATAAGATCAAGATTGAGAACTCATCTTTTGCTGCTATACAACAGTTAATTGTTTCAGTTTTGGAGAAAGAGTGTGCTGTTGCAAAAGCTAAAAAGAATTTTCACAAGCAAATGCATTTTAGCACTAAGCTCTGCAATAATTTCAAGGAAACTTATGATTTTGATAGCCATTCTAAATCTAAGAGGGAGAATATCAAGAATAAGCACCAAAATTGTTCCTGCAAAACAGACAAGTATTTTCCTAAAAATAAATATTATGCTTCTAAGAAACGTTTTAAGGGGATAAGGGTTGTATTTAGGAAAAGGACAAAGCCTTCAAAGAAAGTTGTTTGTCTTATTTGTGGAAAGGAAGGCCATTATGCTAATGCTTACAGAGAAAAGAAAGACAAGAAGCAGATAAAGATCATGGATATATTTTCTTCAGTACATGATCCAAAAGATTGGGATCTCATATCCCATTCTGATGGAGAATATTTTGAAGTATCCAGTTCTTCCTCAGAATCTAAAGAAAATGAATTACCAGATATAAAAAGACTTGCACTAGATTCTGATTCAACTGACTCTGATGAGACATTTATTGATGACATAAAAATGTTTCATTTTAATTTTTCAGATAGTGTACAAGTAAAGATAGCAGAGGTCAAAGCTGAGTTGGCACAGCTTGATCCAGTATAGTTTACAGCCAGGAGAAGGTTAACAGAGAAACTTGAAAGCCTAGAAAGTCAGCTACCTTCTTCCAGAAGATCCAGAAAAAATTTCTCAGATGATGAATTTAGTGAGAAAGAGTTTGATTCAATGTTCAAACCTTTGATGATTACAGACGTGTCACAAGGATCAGGTATGGATACAATCACAACTCTTAAAAAGAAAATTGCAGATCTAGAGTCATCCATTCATCATACAAGAACAAAAATGATTCAATTATCATCTAAACTTCAAATGCTTATTGGTAATTATGATGATTGTAATTCCAAGCTAACAAGCTTGTTGATGAAGAATGTTTCAGAAGAGATTCCCTCAAAATCCACAAATGTCGATATGATAAGTATTATGGGAATTGGAGATAGAGTGATTATTCCAATTAAGATCAAATTACCCAAAGTTAAGGAATACGCTCTAGATTCTTAGGTTGATTCTGGAGCAATGAGTAGCTGCTGCAAATTTGGCGCCATTCCTGCATATTATTGGCAGCCTACAAAATTACAATTCAGGGCTATTACAAAAGACTTGATGGAGATTAACCATATAGCTCCTGATTTTCCAATTTGTTTGAATGATGTTCAAATATTTGTGACATTGAACAGTTTTGATACTGGTACAGGTTTTTTGTTAGGAAAAGATTTTTTGAAGAAATTACTTCCTGTTACTTTTTATATAGATTCTGTTACTTTTTCTACAACAAAAGCTCCAGTGACAGTACTTGCTTCCAATGACTACACAGTGAACGTACACCCTGTTGAAGAAGACCAAATTCAGTGCAGTCTATAGGATTTGTCAAAAATTTACAAAGTTGTCAAAAATGCCGAGATTCATGGTCCAAAAACATTACAAAAAATTTCGGACAAGCTTCGTAAGGATTGTACAACAAGCTATCCAGATGCTTTTTGGACAAGGGAAAAATATTTCGTGGCACTCCCTTATAAAGAAGGATATGTTCCTAGACCACAAAAGGCAAGTGCTAATCACATGAGTCCATAAGAGCAAGATTTATGCAAACAAGAGATTACTCAATTGCTGCAACAACAACTTATTGAGCCATGTAAAAGCCCTTGGGCTTGCCCAACTTTTTATGTGAACAAGCATAGTGAGCAGAAGAGAGGTAAGAAAAGGCTTGTTATCAATTACAAGCTCTTGAATGATGCATTTCTCCCTATCAGGTATCCTCTACCTAATAAAGAACTCCTTCTTGCAAAAATTTCCAATTCTAATGTCTTCAGTAAATTTGATTTGAAGAGTGGGTTTTGGCAAACTGGCAGTATCCTTGCAGACAAGTACAAAACATCTTTTACAGTCCCTCATGAACAGTATCAATGGACTGTAATGACTTTTGGATTAAAAAATACTCCCTCTGAGTTTCAAAAAAGGATGGAAGACATTTTTGGAGGGGTAGAGTTCATAATTGTATATAGATGATTTACTTGTTTTCAGGAGAGATGTAAATAGTCACAAGATGCATTTAGAAAAGTTCTATGAAATGGTGTACAGACATGGACTTGTTCTTTCTGATTCTGATGAGAAATTTCAAATTGGTAAAGTCATAATTGATTTCTTAGGACTGCATATAGAAAAAGGTCATATTGGGCTTCAATCACATGTTTTGACTTATTTATTAAAGTTTCTAGATGTCATTTTAGATGTTAAGAGTTTGCAGAGGTTTCTTGGTTGTCTGAATTATATCAGACAGTTTTATGAGAAACAATCAGATGATACTAAGACTTTGCAGAAAAGGCTAAAGAAGAAGACGATTGGGTGGAAAAAAGAGATGACAGAAGCAGTCAGAAACATTAAAACTAAAATCAGTGAATTGCAAAAACTTAAACTTCCTGACACTAATCTTCCCTTTATTCTTGAAACAAATGCTTCACATCACACTTGGGCTGCAGTTTTGTTACAAAAGCATGGAAGGAAAGAATTAGTTTGTGAATATGCTGCAAGCACATTTGATGACATAGAAATAAAGTATCCTTCTTCCCGCAAGGAGATACTTGCAGTAAAAAGAGGGATCAAGATATTTCATCTATTTCTTAAAAGTGTCAGATTCATTGTTCGCACAGATCTCAAACACATGAAAGGAATTTTGGCAAATAAAAGATTGTTGGAACAAGGTAATACCAGAGTCCTCAGATGGGCACTATGGCTTGAAGGATTTGATTTTTATATTGTGTACAAGTCTGGTGCTGAGAATTATCTTGCAGATATGTTGACAAGAGAAGGAGCTGAGACAAAGGAGATTAAAATGTTCAGGCCTCTTCGCCAAGATGAAGCTTCATCAAGTAGCAGTTCAGTCCAGTCTAATCGAGCCAGTCCAGTCGTCATTTGTAGTTTGTGTCAGTATGAGTTTTGTTGGAGTTATTTTGTAAAAAGAGTCAAGTCTTTGCGTTTAGGTCTTCAGCAACATATATTACAGAGAGGGTTTGATTCTAAAGAAGCTATGTGGTCTTATGCTAGAGAGTTACCATATAGAAATAGGTCATGGCATGTGTATTATGGATTGTCTAGAGAGTATGTATATTTTGGTTTCATTCATAATACTGATTGGACATGGAATGATTATTTCACAATTCATCAGAGAGCTAGGATTCATGGGTCTGTTAGAGTCATATTTTATGTAATTGACATAGATAGTGTTGTAAATTGGTGGAGTCCTTGGTTCAAGTTATTTTTGTATAAGTATGTGCCTAGAGTGTGTTGGACGCTAGATCATGATTTCCAAAGTACCATCAGTGCTCTAATTTGGGAATTGCATGTTGCTGCACAAAATGACTATGTCATAGAGTTTGAGTTTTTCCATCAAGACATAGTTGTAGTACCAGATGAAAGAGATGAATCTTTTAGTCTCTTTGTGAGTTTTCAAGGGAGGACCACTGTTGATGAAGAATACAGACCACATAATATGTATTCTTTTCCTTTCTACTGTTGTTTCAGAGAAGTTGGTCCACCTTGGTTGGATGACTCCATACCACATGAGATATTTGCTCCTGAACTAGAAGAATTATTGGAGGCTGAATAGTTTGCCAGGCATAATCGTGAGCATATCAGACATGATCATGAGCATGATTACGAAGATAGAGAGAATAGTGATTGATAGCAAAGATCACTCATTTGATATCTTTTCATATATTACTTTTGGTTTCTATGGAATTTGGTCCAGCAAAAATCTCCACTGTGTATTTACTTATCTAAAAAGCTGATGTCCGAGATTCCAGCTTGATTGTACTATTTACTTTATTAAATTGTGTCTGATTCGGTCCCCATATGGCTTAGCCTCCAAGGGATGAGATAACAAGTGATTGTCCTCACTTGCCCGAATATTTAGACTGTTCATTACTTTTGGTACACTTTTCCTTTTACTATTAGTCCTTCGGATATGATTTCCTGCGTGATATTCATACCGAAAGTAGATTCTCATTAGTCCAGGTTTTTGGTAAAAGTTTTAACCGGGTAACTGGCTAAGAGGCTATATATATTGGGGTTGTAAGAAGGGAAAGGCATTCGAAGTTTTTAGTTTTTGGGTTGAGTCGGAACTCCCTGCTTTGAATCTATGAGAATCATCTCGATCTACTTGCATCACGGAGATCTGACTCCAAAAGTATAAATGTCATCTGAGTTTTGATGTAATGATGTTTTGAAATATTAATAGAAAAGTTGCTCTGTGTATATGTATATTATAATATATATATATATATATATATATTGTATTTAATAACGCGACGGGTCTGCCATATCGCATTGCATTTTATAAATGATCCCAAGCCTACCGATATGCAATATACGATGGGGCTTCGGACCCGAAATGAATGTGTTATGTTTAATGGGATCGGCAGATCTGCCATATTGTCACGTACTTTATGTTCAAGCCTTCGGACCTCGCCAATTGCGATATGCAAAATGCTCCGGACCCAAAAATATATGTATTCCGGTCAATAAAGTTGTCGGGTCCGGTGTATTATGGTAAGCATTATGTGTTGAATTTGCATGTGATAAGCGAAAAGGGGAAATTGGGCATGGTTTCAAGGTATTTTCATTATAACAAGTTATAATGGGAATAAAGATGTGATGGGAGGTTTTGAGGGGTTGGAAAAGTCCCGATGAGGATATGAATGAAGGGCTACAAAAGGATTATAGATGAATCACATGGCAAGGATTTATAAACGGTGGCCTTAACCATTTAAAAATTGAAGATTTTACTTGGCCAAGAGTTAAAATCCCCGGGATAAAACAGATCATTCAGAGGGGTGCAAGATCAACTTCTGGGGCACCCATTCAAAATTACTTATCAGGGAAAATTTTAATATGGTGGTGGTTGTGGTCACAACATGTTGGAACTAGATTGAACCTTCTTCATCCAATTCGAGTAGACTAGTTTGAATTCTGCAACTGTTCCCAACCACTTTCTTGAGGCATGAGACATGGAAGATGGGATGGATTTTTGCAGTGGGTGGTAAGGTTAGCTTGTAGGCTACTTCTGCGATGCACTAAAGTATTTGATATGGGTCAAAGAATTTTGGAGATAATTTCTAACAACCCTTGTCTTTGAGTGGTTTTTGCTTATATGGTTGCAGCCTTAAGAATACCTGATCGCCTTCTTGAAATGTGCACTCTGAATGATGTTGGTCTGCCTGTTGCTTCATGTGATTTTGAGCTTGATGGAGATTATCTTTGAGGTGGGCAAGCATGGTTGCATGGTTCTGTAGGAGTTGATCCATTGCTTGTACCTTAGAGCATCCCAGGATATAAGAAGTAGGTGAAGGGGGGAGTTGACTATAAACTGCTTCATATGGAGTCATCTTGGTGGCGGCATGATAGTTAGCATTATACCACCATTCTGCTAGAGGTAACCATTGTACCCATAGATGTTGCTTTTCTGATGTGAAACACTTGAGGTAGGTCTCCAGACATTTGTTGACTACTTCAATTTGACCATCAGTTTGGGGATGATAGGAAGTATTGAGTTGGAGTTGGGTACCTTGTAGCTTGAAGAGTTCCTACCAAAAGTTACTGGTGAAGATCGGGTCACAATCAAACACAATGGAAGTGGGCATGTCATGCAATTTGAAGATTTGGTCCATAAAATATTGAGCCACCAAAGCGAGTGTAAAAGGGTGGGGTAGGGCACAAAAATGAGCATACTTAGAAATTCTGTCCACAACCACCATGATGACCGACTTGTTGCCTAACTTCGGAAGACTAGTAATGAAATCCATAGAAACGTCCATCCAGATTGAGGTAGGGATGGGAAATGGTTGTAAAGTGCCTAGGGATTTGACTGTTTCTCCTTTGTTTTGACACACATCACATTCAGCTACAAAAGTAAGAATGTCCATTTTCATGCCTATCCAAAAGAATGAACACCAAGTGCGAGCATAAGTCTTCTGAAATCCTGAATGGCCTACAGAGGGAGATGAGTGCAACTCTTCCAAAATGCGATTTTTGAGGGTGGATGTTGGTGATATCACTACTTTGTCCTTGTAGTGAAGAATCTCATCCTACCAAGAGTGGCCCACTGTGGAATTTGGATCTACTTGCAATTGATTCATGAGTTGGGAGAGTGAGGGATGTGAAAATCATTCCTTGCGAGCCTCTTTAATCCACTCTAGAATGGGAAGAGAGATTGCTAGTAGGGTGCTTTCCTCCTCAAATTGGCGTGATAAAGCATCTACTACGACATTTTCATGCCCTTTCTTGTAAATTGTCTCATAATCATATCCCAAAATTTTGGCTAGCCATTTATTTTGTTGTGGCAAGGATAGGAATTGCTTGAGAAAATATTTAAGGCCTTGATGGTCTATGCAGATTTGGAAAGCCACCCCAATAAGTACGGTTGCCAGGTATCCACTGCATGTAAGATGGCTATCATCTCCTTCTCATAGGTAGATTGTCCCAAATTTGTGCCACTTAGTTGTTGGCTAGTGAAGGCCAAGGGTTGACCTTCCTACATTAAGACAGCCCCAATACCCATACCTAAAGCATTACATTCAATCACAAAATATTTGGAGAAGTCGGGTAGTGCCAATATGGGAGTGGAACACATGGCATGTTTGAGAGCTATAAATTCCTGTTGAGCTTCATCATTCCAGAGGAATGAATTTTTCTTGAGAAGGTCAGTGAGGGGTCTACCAATGCAACCATAATTGTGAACAAATTTGCAATAGTAGCCAGTGAGACACAAAAATCCTCTCAAACTCTTCAAGGTCTTTGGTTGGGGCCAATCCTGCATTGCTTGGATCTTTTTGGGAGCCACCCTAACACCTTCACGCCCCACAATGTGGCCCAAATACTCAACTTCTTTCATGCCAAAAGAGCACTTGGACAATTTGACAAATAATTTATTCTTCCAGAGCAGTTGCAAGAGCAGGTCTACATGCTGAAGATGTTTTTCCCAGGTGAGGCTGCATATGAGGATGTCATCAAAGAAAACAAGGAAATATTTTTTGAGATATCATTTGAGTAGGTGATTCATGAGGCTCTGAAAAGTGGATGGGGCATTACAGAGACCAAATGGCATTACCAGGAATTCATAATGGCCTTCATGAGTTCGGAAAGCAGTCTTTGGAATGTCTACTTCTTTCATGTGAATTTGGTGATAGCCCGAGTGAAGGTCTAGCTTAGTAAAGAATTGAGCCCCATTTAGTTCATCCAACAAATCATCAACAACTGGGATAGGAAATTTATCTTTGACCATCAGTTTGTTGAGGGCCTTGAAGTCTAGACACATATGCCGTTCCCCATCTTTCTTGAGCACCAAGACCACAGGCGATGAATAAGGACTAATGCTAGGATAAATAACACCGGCTTCCAAGAGTTCCTTGATGATTTTTTCAATTTCATTCTTTTGGGTGAAAGGGTATCTATATGGGTGCACATTTGGTGGTTGTGCCCCTGGGACCAAAGTAATGCTATGATCATGTTCCCCTCTCGAGGGTGGAAGCTCCTAAAGTTTGTTAAAGACCTACTGATGGTTGTTTAAGACCTGTTGCATCTCGGGATGAATATGAAGAGAAGTGGGCTCGAAGGCCTGGATGGCATTAAATTGGGCGATAAATCCATGGTGGCCCCTTTTTAACAACTTTTCCATCCGATGCGAGCTGATGATAGAAGGAGCACCTGCCTGGAGTCCGCAGAGGGTATGCGTGTGGTCATTCAACTTAAAGCTCATATATAGCTCCTGGAAATCCATTGTGATTGGGTCGAGTGTGTGGAGCCATTCAACCCCCGAGACAATGTCACAGCCACCCATGTTGATGGCAAACATGTGGGTCTTTAGGTTGTAATCCCCCATCTAAAGTTTGACATTTTCACAGCGGCCGTCTCATTTCATTGTCCCCCCATCAACAATATCGAATTGTAAATTAGAGACTGCTCTAACAAAACAATGCACTTCTTCTAGACTCTTTGATGGATAAAATTATGCATGCTACTACTATCAATCAAGACTACTACAGGGTGATGTTTAACAAAACCTTTGATTGAAAGTTTGGGGAGAAGAAATGCCTGCCAAAGCATGGAGCAAGATAATTGGTTCTTCTGGTGTAGCTGGGAGCTCATTGTCCTGCTGGTTGTCCTTATCTTCCTCCTCTGGTCCTATTAGCACTCCAGGAAACTCTCCGAGGTTGTAGCTCGAAGATGTCTGGCAACATATAAATCTTCAATATCATTCTCTGAACTATTGGAATGGATTGGGGTTTGGATCAAGTCAGATGACTGTTCATATCTATTTTCACTCAAGACATGCATGAACACCATCAGCTTTACAAGGCTTTCGACTACTAATTCTCAATATTTTATATATTTAATGAACATATGGAGAATCCTGATGTTATGAAACCAGCTCAAGAAAAGATAGAAAAGATAGATCAACGCCTTAGAATTCAGCCTCTTCGAGGGGGAAACCTCCTTTACATTACATAAATGAACAATTCTTGGATGATTCAAATGAAAGACCTCCTCTCTATATATAGGAGTCTAAGGGGTCATAACATAATCAGAGACTACATAACATTAATAATGTAAGGGCACAATAATAACAATAGTGGGCTTCTATGGGGCACAATAGTAACAATATGGGCACTACATGGGTACATCAATATAATAAGGGGGTTGTACTAATAACAATAAGGGGTTACACGAGTAGTATAGAGGCCTAACATGCCCCTCTCCTTCAAGAAGTGTTGTTCTCAATGTTTGAGTAGTTCTTGATGCTTCTGTATAAAATTCTTGTCCTCCCATGTGGAATCTTTAGCGGGTGAGTTCTTCCAGTTGATGAGGTACTCTGAAATTGATTGACTTTGTAGCTGTCAGGTTCTTGTTTCTGTGACTGCTCCAGGTTCCAATATGATTTTTCCTTCCTCTTCAATTTCTGGAAATATTGTTTGAATTGGGATCTTTTGCAACTTTTGAATAATTGGTCATACTTCTTCTTCCTTTTTCCATTCATCCCTTGCTTCATTTTATCGAATTTGGTTGGATAATAGAAATAGCACAAAAAATGCTTCCACATCCTCATCCTTTCTTGAGAGTGCATCTACAACGAAATTTTGCTTCCCTTTTCTATAGATGATGTCAGAGTCATAACCCAACATATTTGTCACCCATTTTTTTGTTCTTCTAAAGATAATAGTTGTTCTAAAAAGTATTTAAGACTATCATGATCCATTTTTACCTTAAAGTGTCTTCCCAT
>APFE030321061.1:31230-42938 GCA_000404065.3 Pinus taeda
AATAACATGAATTAGATAATGATAATGATTAGTATAATAGTGTTACAAAATAGTGTTATAAAATAGTAAAACATAAAACATAACACAAACAAACAATATAGTAATAACATGAATTAAATAATGATAATGATTAGTATAATAGTGTTACACATTAGTAGAACATATAGCATAACACCAACAAACATAATAGTACAACATAAAAAATAAAAATAAAAACAAACAATATAGTAATAAAATTATTAATATAGCAATAAGATCAATCAAAACTATTAATATAGTAGTGTTATGAAACTAGCTCACAAAAAGATAGAAAAGATAGATCAACGCCTTAGAATTTAGCCTCTTCGAGGGGTAACCTCCTTTACATTACATAAATGAACAATTCTTGAATGATAAAAATGAGAATACCTCCTTTATATATATAGGAGTCTAAGGGGTCATAACATAATCAGAGCCGACATGGCAATAATGATGTAAGGGCACAATAATAACAATAGTGGGCTTTTATGGGGCACAATAGTAACAATATGGTTACTACATGGGTACATCAATATAATAAGTGGCTTGTACTAATAACAATAAGGGGTTACACTAGTAGTATAGGGGCCTAACATGCCCCTCTCCTTCAAAAAGCGTTGTCCTCAATGCTTGAGTAGTTCTTGATGCTTCTATATAAAATTCTTGTCCTCCCATGTGGAATCTTCATCGGGTAAGTTCTTCCATTTGCTGAGATACTCTAAAATTGATCGATTTCGTAACTGTCAGGTTCTTATCTCTGTGACTACTCCAGGTTCCAATATGATTTTTCCTTCCTCTTCAATTTCTGGCAATATTGTTTGAATTGGGATCTTTTGCAACTTTTGAATAAGTGTCCATACTTCTTCGTCCTTCTTCCATTCATCCCTTGCTTCATTTATCCAATCTGGTTGGATAATAGAAATAGCAAAAAACAATGCTTCCACGTCCTCATCCTTGAAGAGTCTTCCCATTCGGTAAGGTCGCCATTTTTTAAGTGCATCTAGTATTTCCAACATTTCCTTCTTATAAATAGCTTGCTTGAGATGTAGCAGTAAAAATACCCAATCACCTACATCAAAACATTTTTCACTACAATGTTGATCTACCGGTTGTTTCATTTGATTTTGCACCAAAGTGGTGTTATCCTTTAAAAATTGGAGAACTTGTTGTTGATGCTCGATGTGATCTTTCACTAGTTGAACATTTTTCTTCTTGATATGTCCTTCTATGTTTAGAGTTTGAGGAGTGGTAATTTCTTCCAATCCCTTACAAGATATGGTCAGATTCATTTCTTGATGCTCGATGTGATCTTTCACTTCTTGAACATTTTTCTTCTTGACATGTCCTTCTATCTTGATAGTTTGAGGAGTGGCAATTCCGACCAATGAATTACAAGGTATAGTTGGATTCACTTCTTCTTTCTTGATGTGATCTTTAACTTCTTGCACCTTTTTCTTCTTGATATGTCCTTCTATCTTGAGAGTTTGAGGAGTGGTAATTCTTGCCAATGCTTTACAAGATATGGTTTGATTCATTTCTTCTTTCTCTGGGGTTGGGTCCTGGCCTATATCCTCTTCTTTTGATGTTTCTTGATCCTTTTCTTCCTCCTTTTCATATTCTATGTAAAATAATTTCTTCTCAGCACACTTATGACCTTTAGTGCATTTGCTATCGCAATTGTAACAAAGCCCTTTTTCTCTTTTTTCTTCCAATTGTTGTGGTGTAACCCTTGTAGGTTGTGGAAGGCTAGGAGAACAACACTTCCATCTTTATAGTTGTGAGGGGTAGACTTCCTTATTGCCATAATTTTGCTTTCCACTATGTCACAAAGCCCTTTTACTCTTTCCAATTGTTGTGGTGTTGTTCTAAAGAAGGTGTTGCTCTTTGTATCCTCATAATGTGCTATCATTTCCTCCGTGCAAATTGACCACGTAACAAGCCTTTTACGAGAACAAAGCCCTTTATACCATAAAAATTGATCCGGTTCTAAATATGAAGATGTAATACATACCTTTTGTAATAGTGGTACACCATGTAGATCAAAATATTGCTCCATTTGATGTATCCAATTTACCAGATCCTTGCCATCAAACTTCCTCATCTTGCTTTTTCTTGATTTTAGGAGCACGATCTTGAAATGACTGTAACTCTTTACTTTTAGATCTTTAAGTTCTGAAATTGCGATCTGTAGTAGCCCTCTGTGTCCTCTTTCCAATGCCTCCAGTCTAATCCAAATTGGATTCTCCAAGGAAGAGTTATGCCAAATCGCCCACAGTGACCTGATTATAGACTAATTCAATAGAGCAAACTTGTACGACGTGCCACTTGTCCCTATTTTGACCTTTGGATCTGAAAATTATATACAAGAAACTACAGTTCGTCCTCTTTCTATACCTTCTAATGAAATTTCAATCTGATGCTCAGAGAGAAAGGTATGATGATTTTCCCTAGGTCACCTGTTTTGAATGTAATTCAGGATTCTTCAAAAGGACCAACGTCCTCAGATCATATCTCCGAAAATATGGTGCAAAAAGATCTAAAATTCGGACCTGAGGTTCAATGCGACGTCTTCGCAAATGGGTTTTTTTTGTAGCTTCTGAAACGTCACAAAAAATAAGTTATAGTGAAAATGCCACGATGACCTATTTGGAGCAGCGAAACCCTAGAACTTAGCTCTGATACCAAATGTTATGAAACCAGCTCAAGAAAAGATAGAAAAGATAGATCAACGCCTTAGAATTCAGCCTCTTCGAGGGGGAAACCTCCTTTACATTACATAAATGAACAATTCTTGGATGATTCAAATGAAAAGACCTCCTTCTATATATAGGAGTCTAAGGGGTCATAACATAATCAGAGCCTACATAACAATAATAATGTAAGGGCACAATAATAACAATAGTGGGCTTCTATGGGGCACAATAGTAACAATATGGACACTACATGGGTACATCAATATAATAAGTGGGTTGTACTAATAACAATAAGGAGTTACACTAGTAGTATAGGGGCCTAACACCTGACTGTACCTGCAGATACATACATAAACACATATGAATGGATAGCTATAGAAAGTAAATGAAGCTTGCAAATCTAATTTATCAACACAAAGATAAGATGACAATTATCTAGCATTAGATACAGAAGAAAACATGAATAACCTATTCAAGTGCAAGCTTATAACAGAGGAGAAAATTGGAATTAAACATGTAACAGCAAAAGAAGCTTGTATTACTGGAATGAAGATGAGATGCCGGAAGGAACAAAGTATCCACAGTCTCCAAAAGTTGAACCTTTGATACTTCAAACTTTCAACCCTTTATAGGCTTTTTACAATGCTCTCGAACCCTCTGAGGCTTGAGATGTCTTAATCTATCCCCTTTGTTTTCTTAACTACTTGATGCCATAAACAAACATGAGCTCAAAGGTCTCTTTTTCTAACAACACAGTAACCAAATTCTGGTAATTTTGTCACGCTGTCAGGTGGCTCGCTCGTGCCAGTGACATTCCATGACCATTTCTATTGGTTTGGCTGCATCATGCTATTGTTTTTCCCCTTTCAGCCATATATTCCATTATTTCAGTTCAACTATCTGACTATAAAAAACATTAACAGAGCCAACAAATTTCCTCCCCAGGTGATTGGTGGGAAGTGGGATATGGGTCGTTGGATCGATATGATCAATGGATAGGATCATATCACGGAGATAGAGGAATTGATATCGCAAAGAGGTAAGTGGTGATTCGTATTGGCACCCGATTCCACTTGTTAAGTGACACATAGCAGTGAGGAGGAGAGAGGAAACCACCTTATCTGGAGGGTATCCCTCTCGCTTGTTACTCACTTGAAATCATTGTGAACTGTCGGATATGATGGAGGAACATCGACGGTTGAGGATCATGATGCAAGTTGATTTGATCAGCTAAGCGATAACTGTTGGATCAAGTTCAGATCAGAGGTCAAGATCTGATCATTAATCATAGAGGTGAAGGGTTGGCAGATAGTATGATGCAATTGTGATACACCAATGGGCTATTAAGCGATGCACGATAACCGTTGGATCAGTGAATGGAATGGATGGTGGAGATCGATATGATCGGGGATCAGAGGATGGAGAGCACAACGGAACAGAGATGAACTAAGAGCAGACCCATCGATATTTATGAGCACGGGTGTATAATTTTTGAAGTCTGGCTTATGGCCAAAGCAGAGCAAGAGGAGACGTGGACCATCAAAGCCAAAACAGGGGGACATTTTCGTTAAAATAGCAGCACTACACATCAGGGCTAACACTGGCTCCTTCTGGGGATGAAAGCCTCCCTGTGAGGTTTCAAGACCTGCAGATTACTGCCTTTCTAGTAACAACCAAAATAAACTTATCTCCTAGTGTTCCATTGGGCATGGAGTTTATTTGCATAAAAAAATAAAACTAAAAAAAACCTATTACAATATAAAGGCCTTAAAGCCTCATATGAAGTAAAGTTTCAAAAACCGCCCATTGATTGGGCCATCAAAAACACCTTCCCCCTCCAAATTTTGCAGAATGAATGTATTATTCATCTAAACTGGACTAATGACAAACGGTCCCGTCCATAAGGCATCAAATTTACCATGGTTTCCCTTCTTTTCCTTCAATGCATCCCATTTGAGAACCCAATCACCAACTTTAAAACTGTCCATTTTTGCCTTTCTATCAAAGGTTTCTTTGATCTTCTGTTGATGAATTCTTCACTTCTCAACCAATTGTTCTCTGATCTGTTGTAATTCAACCAAGTTACTCATTCTCCTTGCCATGTCATTCTCTTCATCCTATTCTTCTTGTAAGAAATTGGCCATAGGGAGAATCAGCTAGATAGAAAAAACAACATCAGTGCCATAAACCAGCTTAAATGGAGAATTTCCTATGGACTTCTTGTTGGTAACTCTGTCAACCCATAATGCAAGCTTCAACTTGGAATCTCAGTTCTTTTTGTTGTCCTCCAATAGTTTTTTGATTATCCTTACAAGACTCTTGTTAGATGATTCTGCCAGGCCATTGCCTTAAGGATAATATGAGGTAGAATGCACCAATTGAATGCCCATGGATTCACACATGTCCACCAAGTCTTCTGCCCTGAAAGATGTTGCATATCAATGACTAGTTTGGTTGGGCAACCAAATCTAGTGAAAATATTCTCATTCAAGAACTTTATGATAACCTGATGATTAGCATTTTTAGTGGGTATAGCCTCAATCCATTTGGTGAAATGATCAGTGGCTACCAAGATCCATTTGTGATGGCCACTGGAATGTGGATTGATCTCACCTATGAAATCCAAGCCCCACTGCTGGAAGGGACCATTGGTGTGTACTAGCTTCAAGGGTAGAGATTTTAGCTGTTGTCTTCCTAAAAACCTCTGACATTTGTCACAAGACTTCACAAAAGAAGACACATCAGAGAATAGATTAGGCCAATAATACCCAACTCTCAGGATCTTGTGGGCTATGGTTTTCCAATAATTATGCCCTCCATAGATGCTAGAATGGAGCTGGTGCATGACTTCCACAATCTAGACATCTCAAGAGGATCCCTGATGGGTATTTCCAATAAAGCAAGTTTTTATTAATGAAGAATTTGGTTGATTTGAGCTTAATGGCCTAGGCTTGACTCGAGCTAAGACCTGGAGGAACTTCTAGATTTTGCAAAAAATGAACTACACTAGAATACCATTCATAGGTGGCTAGATTTTCAGCCGAAGAAGGATTATGCTCTTTCTCTTCTGCTGCTTCCTCTGTCCACTCACCACCTGAATTTGAACCCATGTAATTGATGTCTAACAAACTACATTTTTCCTCAGCCATAAGATTAGCCAAGCCCTGGCCTTTGACAAGCTTGGTGGGATTCACCTCTATGTTGAACTCTATGAATTTTTCAATCCATTTAGCTCTCTTTCCATCAATATATAGCTAAGTTAGGACATCTTTTATTGAGGCTGAAGGTACATAAGCAACTACTTTGGGATGTAGAATATAAATTCTGAATGCCTTTAAAGATTTTATGAGTGCACAAGCTTGTTTTTCAATAAGGTCATACCTTAGTTCAACGTCCCTCAGAGTTTTGCTGAAAAAGGCCACAGGGTGTTCTACACCTTCATCGTTTTTCTGCAATAGAACTGTTGCAAGTGTATCATAAGAGGCAAAAGAGAAGATATAAAACTCCCTAGTATAATCTGGGCTGATTAGAGTGGGAGCTTCCATGATAGCTTATTTGACGGCTTCAAAAGAGCTTCTTGCACCATATATCCATTTTATTTATGATCCTTTCTTCAACACAGAAGTGATGTGCTTCACTAGCTCTGAAAAGTTTGGAATAAACCTCCTGACAAAGTTAATCTTTCCCAAGAAAGATTGAATGTCCCTTGTTGACCTGGGGATGGGCAATGTCTGAATTTCTTGAACTCTCGCTGGATCAATCTTCACACCTTTATTAGAAACAATATGTCCCAGAAGTTTGCCTTCTTCTAGAGAAAATTGTGGCTTCTTTGGGTTCAAAGAAATTCCACATCGTCTGCATTTTAGAAACACCTTCTTCAAATGCTGCAAATGGTCCTTGTGACTGTTGGAAAAGACCGTTATGTCATCAAGGTAAATAAGGATAAACTTGTCCTTCTCTCCCACAAAGGCTATGTCTATGGCCCTCTAAAAAGTAGCCCCAACATTTATCAGTCCAAAAGGCATCTTGGAGTACATGAAAGTGCCCCAAGGAGTAGTGAAGGTGGTATTTTCCTGATCTTTTGGATGTACAACAATCTGATTGTAACCTGAAAATCAATCTAAGAAAGACATAACTCTAGCCCCTGAAACTTTTTGCAGCAAGTATTCCATCTTAGGCAGGGGGTAGTTGTCTTTTTTAGAGCATTTGTTTAGATTCCTGAACTCAACACAAAGCATGGTTTCTCCATTCTTCTTTCTTACTACCACAAGGTTAGCTATCCACTTTGAATACCTTAGGGGAACTATGATCTTGGCATCCAACAGCTTCTTGATTTCCGTTTCAATCAAAAGCAATAAGAGAGGGATGATAGGTCTTAATTTATTCTTAAAAGGGATGGTGTTCTTCTCCAGTGGAATCTTATGCTAGATGATGTTGGTGTCATAGGTCTTAAGATCACTGTACTCCCAAGCAAAAATATCAGCAAATTGTTTGATCAGGGTGCAATACTCAGAACTTTGGGTAGAAGACAAGTGGGTGGAAATATTTATGTACTTTGGATGGGCTGGACTCCCTACATTATGTCTATGAACTGCAGACTCATTTTCTTTTTTGGCGGGCTTATAAGGTACATCATTATGATCAAATAGCTTCTCTAGGGGCACCAATCCATTGGGTATATGGTTACTAGGTAGCTAAACAATGCTATCCTGACCAATCTCGTCCTCTAGGTTGGACTGGTTGCATTCTTCAATGGTCTCATTTTCTTGGTCAATGTGCATTTCAGAAAAGTCATCAATGACTTGTAAAAAACTATTAATTTCATCATCATCTTCAAAAACTTTCCAGTATTTGACATTGTCAGGTAGAGATGGTCTATATTTCACCTGAATTTCATAAGTCAATTTAGGAGGCAAAGGAGGAATAAATGTGCTAGCAGACACAACAAGGGAATTACCAAGCTGGTTCTTCATTCTAGGGATGTAAGAAATGTTGAAACTATTAAAAGAACCCTTGAGCTTCCATGCCTCATCTTTGTATACTTTTAGCCTTGGATGCTTTTCTTGGAAATTTTTGTTCACCTGCTGAATGATAAGGTCTACATCTCCAAACACCTTCAGACCTTTGATGCCCATTTATTTAGCAACGTTTAAGCCCAATATCAAGGCTTCATATTCTTCTATGTTATTTGTGACCTGAAAATTTAACTTGAAAGATAAATGAATGCATTCTTGTGTGGGGGACACAAGGACTACACCTACCCCCGCAACTTCCTTAGAGCTAGCTCCATCAAAGAACATGTCCCAAATTTGTGGGCCTTCTTTCTCAATGATTTGGAAAACGAGTTTCCTAAGCTACATGGAGGCCAACTGGGATTCTTCAATATGAAGAATACAGGATCCAAAATAAATGTCGACAGCATAGATGGGATGATTAGTGGGATTCCTTTCATCACTGATGATATAAGCCAACTGAGCTTCTTTGTATAATGTCCTACTCTCACCTCCAAAAACAAGGATAGTAGCATAGGACATATCATTTTGCAATGTTCCACCTAATCTCTTGATCCAACCTCTGGAAAGCAACATGCCAAACTTGGGGGGTATATCTACTACCACAATATCCATCATCATGCTCTTCATGGGCAACTCAGACAAGGTGATGGCTAGGTCTTTGATTAATCCTAAACATTTCACTTTTCTAGAGTCAAAAGAAAACAGGTTATGATAAGACTTGGTAATGTCAAGACCCAACTCATCCATGACAGCCTTGGGCATTAGATTATGGCTGGCTCCTGTGTCCAAAAGGTAGTTGTGAAGAATTTTTTCATGAATAATAAAAAAGACATAGAATGATGGGGAGTTTTCATCACAATTTTCAATCATTGGGCTGAGAACAACAACGGGTTTGTCATCTTGTAGATTTACATAGTCAGTGGAGGCTTGGATGGCTTTAGGCTCAAGGGCCTTGAGGATAGATCTCTTGAAGGACTCATTCTTCACTAGTTTAATTAGAGGTATATGTATACTTAGCTTCTAAATTTCTAATTCAAAACTGAAAGGAGAAGGAGACTTGTCAAGGCCTCTTACCTCTTGAGCTGGAGCTTTGAGGATGATGGGATCAACTACCGGTCATTTATGCTTTTTAGGTTGTTGTATTGCAGGGACAACAACTCTCTAAACAGGAGTTTCCTTGGCATTATTCATCTTTGACCTCAAATCATATCTGTGTTGATCATCAGTTCGCAAAACAACTCCACCATCCCACTCTTGGCTGATCTGGTCACTGAATAATGACTTTTCATAGGCAGTTGAGGTCAAAAAGGAGGCACTGTCTTTATCTTCCAGACAATGGATCTCATCATCTTATTCAAACTGCTCTTCTTCCATGACTACATTCTAGAAAGGGGTCTTCACCCTTTGGTGTTCATTGGCATCTTCGCTTCTTTGCAGAATCTTCAACTGCTCATTAGCTCTTCCATATGGATTTGGATTTCTGGGAGCAAAGGTATTAGGAACTCTTCCTTTCCCAGGGTGTTGCTCAACCTTTAATTTGGAGATTTCAGAGGCTAATGATTCTATCATCTTGGTCATTTTATCTATGTTGGGATCTGAAGATGATGAAGATTCGCCCCTCTGTCTCCTTCTATCAACATTCCCCTTGAGCTTCTCTGTAGCCATGATGTTTGATTCTACTTCCAAGGCTACATCCTACATATCAGCTAAGGTAGCACATTGTCTCTCCCTCAACAATAGATTGACGTCGGAATCAAAGGCACTAGAATAGGTGAGTTTAGCAGAGGTAGTGGCGGCTTTTACTTCAGCTGGTATCTTGTTGTACATGCGATTAAACCTCTTATTAAAATCAGACAACAACTCACCATTTCCCTCTTTAAGTTCCCAAACTCGATGTGGCAGTAGAGTAGATCCTTCTTATCCCCCCAATGCTTTAGTAATGCATCATCTAAAGCCTCAATATCTACTATAGACCTTGGGGTCAGTTCTCTGAACCATTTTCTAGCCTCTCCATCTAGACCTTGGACAAAGACTCTCATCCATACATCATCTTCACTAATTTCTAGGTTATCAGCATAACTATATAATGATTCAAGATGTTCCTTAGCTATAACACCTTCAATCCCAGTGAACTAAGGCCTATACTTCTGATATTCTCTAGTAGGCATGGCATTCAAAGGAGTGGGAAGTACCATAAGTCAATACCTAGCAACTATGACTCTTTCCATTTTGGTAGGTTCTGCCATAGCTATGGTGGCTATAAGGGTATTGGAAGTCTGAATGACAGAGGGTTGAGGAGTGACTGATAAGACTAAAAGAGTATGATGGATAGGAGGAGAGGCTTCCTTTGGGCTTACAATGAAAGGAGAACCTAAAGAATAAGGAGCTCTATGAATCTCTGAGATTTTTTCTTCACTGCTAGTATTAGATGCTATACTCTCAACATGTATTTGTTCTATTACATGATTTTCTTGAAGAGATATAGAATATTGTTTAGAGCTACCTGAACCTGATGCTCTTTTCTGCAAAGCCTTTCTAACTTTGATGATTTTTTGAGGGTTAGGTATTGGGTCAGCTCATGGCTCCTGAGGATTTCTCCGAGTATGCCTCACAAACTGAGCCAGAACTATGGAGTGGAGTCGCCAAGAGGTTCATCCTCCAATAGAGTCACTAAATAGATGATTACAACCCAAATAGTGTCCAAACTTTGTGTATCATCAAAGCTAGATCTCTATCATCCCCCAGGGAAGCTGAGCTTTAGTCTCCTCTCCCTGGAAACAACGCCAATTATGATAGCACTCCAGGAAACTCTCCTAGGTTGTAGCTCGGAGATGCCTGGAAACATATAAATCTTCAATATCATTCTCTGAACTATTGGAATGGATTGGGGTTTGGATCAAGTCAGATGACTGTTCATCTCTGTTTTCACTCAAGACATGCATGAACACCCTTAGCTTAACAAGGCTTTTGACCAATAATGCTCAATAGTTTATAGATTCAATGAATAGATGGAGAATCCTGACTGTACCATCATATACATACATAAACACACATGAATGGCTAGCTACAGAAAGTAAATGAAGCTTGCAAATCTAATTTATCAACGCAGAGATAAGATGAAAGTTATCTGGCATTAGATTCAGAAGAAAATGTGAATAACCTATTCAAGTGAAAGCTTAGAACAGAGGAGAAAATGGGAATTGAACATGTAATAGCAAAAGAAGCTTGTATTACTAGAATGAAGATGAGACGCTGGAAGGAACAAAGTATCCATAGTCTCCAAAAGTTGAGCCTTTGATACTTCAAACTTTCAACCATTTATAGGATTTTTACAATGCTCTCGAACCCTCTGAGGCTCGAGATGTCTTAATCTATCCCCTCTGTTTTCTTAACCACTTGATGCCAGAAACAAACATGAGCTTAGAGGTCTCTTTTCCTAACAACACAGTAACCAGATTCTAGAAATTTTTCCATGTTGTCAGGTGGCTCACTCATGCCAGCGACATTCCATGACCATTTCTGTTGGTTCGACTGCATCGTGCTATTGTTTTTCCCCTTTTGTCCATATATTCCATTATTTTAGTTCAACTATTTGACTTTAAAAAACACTGACGGAGCCAACAAATTTCCTCCCCACTTGACTGGTGGGAAGTGGGATATGGGCCATTGGATTAATATGATCAATGGACAGGATCATATCCCAGAGATAGAGGAATTGATATCGCATTGGCGGATTTGAAAGCAAAAGGTGTTATTTTGGGTGAGATCCCAAAAGGTAAGTGGTAATTCAGATTGGCACGCAATTCCACTCGTCAAGTGACACATAGTAGCGAGGAGGAGAGAGTGTTATAGCTCCAAATCTCACTATTATGGTTTGTGATGCTGCGCTCATGGCCTAGGGCAACCCCTCCTTCCAGACCTGGTCTCAAATTTAAAAAACAGTGTTTTATCCCTTATACGCGACATTGCCCTGAGTTAAACG
>APFE030321061.1:61710-105732 GCA_000404065.3 Pinus taeda
AAGGAAGCTTTGCTTGGAGCCTGCGGAAGGTTACTCAGGTGATATTACTCCTTTTGTACATTCTATTTGTCTATAATAAAGAAACACGTCTTGGTTCCTGATATGCTTCTTCTTTATGTTTATGATGTTCATGTTTGAATTTCATATGTAAATGGTTGTTTAAAGTTCATAACTAACTTCCTTCTTTTATAACATAAAGATGATTTCTTTATAAGTCTTTGTCCATATACTGATGGATTCTTTGGAATTGGTTGTTTTACAGGACAAAGGAGCGAAAGGGACTTGAAGAAGGGTTTGGACCCTTGAGGAACTTCTCGAACGTAGGACCTGAGGTACGCCCCTCTTACTATAGAATTTGATTTTAATAGCATAATGGCTGTGTGAATGTGTGTTTCTCTGTTTAGACAAATTTCAGTCTGCTAGGGTTTCCACCCAAAAGCCCTAGGGGAGTAAATCCCTCAACAGAGAGGAAACTGCCTTATCGGGCAGGTATCCCTCTCGCTTGTTGCTCACTCGAAATCATTGTGAACCGTTGGATATGATGGAGGAAGATCGATGGTTGAGGAATTGATATCGCATCGGCGGATTTGAAAGCGAAAGGTGTTATTTCGGGCGAGATCCCAAAAGGTAAGTGGTAATTCAGATTGGCACGCAATTCCACTCATCAAGTGACACGTAGCAACGAGGAGGAGAGAGGAAACTACCTTATCGGGCAAGTATCCCTCTCGCTTGTTGCTCACCCGAAATCATTGTGAACCATCGGATATAATGGAGGAAGATTGATGGTTGAGGATCATCGTGCAAGCTGATTTGATTGGCTAAGCGACAACTGTCGGATCGAGTTCAGATAAACGATCAAGATCTGATCATTAATCGCAGAGGTGAAGGGTTGGTGGACAGTGTGAATTGCGATATGCCAATGGGCGATTAAGCAATGTGCAATAGCTGTTGGATCGACGAATGGAATGGACAGTGAAGATCGATCTGATCGGGGATTAGAGTATGGAAAGCACAGCAGAATAGAGATGAACCGAGAGCGGACCCGCTGATATTTATGAGCACGGGTGTATAATTTTTGAAGTCCGACTTATGGCCAAAGCAGAGCAAGAGGAGACATGGACCATCAGAGCTAAAACAGGGGAAATTTCCATTAAAATAGAAGCACTACACCTCAGGGCTAACAGGTCCCTCACAGGGTGGGGCTTCCTCAGTAGCATCAACTTGAAAGAATTTGGGTTCCTTGCATTTGTGCCCCAGGGAGTATTTGTCATCACAGTAGTAACAAAATCCTTGCTTTCTTCTTTCTGCTATTTCTACTGGTGACATATTTTGAACCTTAAGTGTTTGGGTAGTGCTCGGAGCCTAGGTGAGGCGTCCCTTGGCTATGAAATTTGGACGAGGTGACTAGGTCGCTAATGCGTGTTCCACTTCACGAGCCGTCGTGCAAGCTGCCAACCATGTGGCTGGGTGGTGCATCAAAACGTGGGCTTATATGGCGTCTTTGAGGCCACTGATAAAAAATTCCAAGTAGAATTCATCTGCTAGACCTCCTGTGCGGAAGGCTAATGCTTCAAAGGCTTTAATATATTCTCATAGTATTCTTGTTTATTTGAGCTTAGGAAGATGACCCAAAAAGTTAGATTCACGATCAAAGCGATCAGAAATGGCTTTTGAGAATATCTACCAAGTCATTGGCCTTGCATAGCATCGTTGATGCCACTGCCACCATTGCCATCTTTCTTGGTACAATTAAAGGCTTCCCACACTTAGCTTAGTCTCATCATCTCTGATGTGATTCAGTGTGAAATATTGCTCCATTTGTGATAGCCATATGGCTGTATGAGAGCCATAAAATTTATACATGTCCAGCTTGGGTGGTCAAGGGTGGCACTATTGGTGGTTTCCATAGAAGTGAAGAGAATGACTAGATTAGCCCTCATGGTTTTCATTAAAAGCATATGCCTCTGATTGTAACCCCAACTTGCCCTTTCTGATTGCATCACTTAAGGACTGGATCTGCTTCGTTAATTCATCCAAATTTTGTTCAAGGGTGTCTATCTTCTCATTGGCCATAGCTTGAGCTCTGGTTTGTGCCATGCACAAATCCGGTGCACTTGTCATTACTGGATAAAAAATTTGGGACCACCTGAAAATTTGAACCTGACAAGTGAATGGTACCACCTTGCTCAGCCTGTCGTCCTGATTCTTATGGGCTAAGTCTCCTATAAGCATCCTGGGAGGGCCTCAGATTTTTTTATTTTTTTATACTCCAAACAGAGTTTAACTCCTCGCTTAGGAATATTGCAGTAGCCAATTCTCAGAAAAGTTAATCCTGACCAATGTCCTACTAGAATCACCCCAATGTATAGGAGCCACAAGCCTCCCTGCACAAATAGTCAGATCTGTCTGTGAAACACTCAACTGCTGAATGTGAGTAGGAATGTGGCAGTGACTGAGCCCTCACTGCTAGATCTGAATGGTGGATCTGATTGTTGCTGTTGCGACAGAACCCAACCTGCTAGATCTGCTTTGGCAAAGAAGATGATGGGTAATATGTAGAGAGACAAGGGAACTATGGTCTCAAGGAATGTCAGGTGCTATAGATCACAATATACATAAGGGTCCAACAATAGTACTCAGCCCAATCTTTCAAGGCACTAACTAAGGAGGATCAACTGTACCCTTAGCCGTGCTACCTAGCTACCCTATCGTACGTGCGAGTAATCTCCCTGAGTACTATTCTCGGTGTACTGTAGCAGCAAGATGATCGACAATTTATCTATGGCGAGGTTTTAGGTGAGCCTAGGGGGCTTCCGATATACCTAGAGGGTATGCGGAAGACAGTCCATGTGTGGTTCTATCTAATGCACTACTTCTCGAAGGGGTACCCACAGGGTTACAAGGGAGTCCAACAAATGTGACCACCTCTTGTAGTTACTGCGTGCATGCCTCCCCAAATCCGCAGGTTTATGTGCTCAATGACAGATCCCATGGTTTAAAGACATCAGAACACGTCTCTAGCCACAAAATAAATTTATGCTAAAAATGGAGATCCCACCAGCCTTGGAAAGTGCTCTAATACCACTTGTTATGCTCTTGACCTATCAAAAGATATTGGAATACCAAATATGCAAACAAATATAACCTAGAACATAGAACAATGAGAAATAACAACATGTATTTTATTATTCATAAAGGAAAGCAATGTTCACTTGCCTCTTCGAGGGGGAAACCTCCAATAGAGCAGGGCTCGATTACAAAATAAGACACGACGCTCCTCAATGGGGAGTCTCTATCCTTTATATAGGATTCATACATGCAATACCATGGGTCAGTACCATGGTTCTTATTAATACCATTTATCTAATACCATGGCCCATTTGCAACTAACTATGGTCCCTTCTTTAAATGTGGGTCAACCACTTACAATTATTAATATGGGCTTTATTGACTCTTTAACTAACTATAACTATGACTCTCCCCTATTACATAAATAAGGGGGTTAGGGTTGGACCCTAACATAAAGATTCTCAGCAAGCCTAAGGGAGCATTAGTGACCCAAATAACTCTACTTGTTACCTCGGGAGTAGCATTAGTGAACCCTAATGAGGATCTAAGGTTCAAAGGAGTGGATTGACTAAGAAATATCCCTATATTCTCTCCTAAATCAAGTCAGAAAAGCAAGGAAACATCCAAGTTCGACATATTTGGGGGATTACTAATCCTAATGGAGTATGCAAATGGGAAAGAGCTCAAAAGAATGGCAACATCATTGCTTTTACCTAAATAAACTCATGGAGAAACCTAGCAACCCTAACCTCACATGCTACATAAGCAGAGCTAGGGCTATTGTGATAGAGGTGAGATCATTTGAAAGGATAGCTTACTTGATTGTCGAGCAGAGTCTCAGACCTAGGTATAAGAAGTTCGTAAGAAGGGAGAGAGAGATAGGAGTTGGAGGGGTAAGGGAAGGCTGATGCAACTGATGGTTGTAATCACTCTTTCGACATTAATATAGAATTGCAGTTGTACTGTCTACTCCATGGTGTTGGTACTATAATTCATTTATATGTTTATTCAATGCATTTTAGCATGAGTAGCTTAGTTATTTGCAACTAGATGTCTTTTGTATATTCATGCATTAATTATCAAGGTTTTATGCTATGATTATGCTTGTATCCTCTATGTGCAGGACTTGATCTAGAGTCGGCTCAGGGAACTTCCACCTAGCTGCATTGCACTTTCCAGCAACGCTACATGGAGACTCAAGGTAATGAATCTATTTTGCTTTGATAGTTAGTTATTGAATATGGACATGCATAAGGCTTTGTGACAGCTGCAGATAATCTTACAGTGTGCCAAGGGTCCTGGGAAGACCCTTGAGGGTTCCTTCATTCTCCATACACCATGCATTAATCCCTATAGCATAGATCTAGAGGCCAAATATGAGGAAAATGGGAGCAATGCGACATGACAATGTATGAAACACTGTAACAGGACATAAGGGGACTTGGAACAGATTCCATAAATACAAGGGTGACTTGATGATGCTGCCACGTGGGGGAGGCCTAGAGGGGACCATGAAAACATGAGTAAATGATGGTTACTCATGAAGAAAATCCACACGTGAGTCAACCAGTGCAAAGGTAAAGTGGTACCAGAGGACGGGTGGCTCAAATGAAGAAATTTGATTTTAATAGGTGGCAAAGTGAGACCTCATGGGAAAAATGGCTTCCCCGTGAATTTCAAATTACAAAAAACAAATAGGGACCCATTCTAGAACTTGATGAGATCTTTCCCATGGTATTGACGATTCATCAAACAAAGCTATGGTTTGGTCACAATGGGAATGAAAACAATAGGGTTTTTCCTATAAGAGGGCTTTTTGCCCCCAAATCCAATTCATTTTCATAGTGAGTTGTGGAGAATTTGGAGAGGATGAGAAGGCCCTAAATCTTATGGAGTTCATAACGGACAAACTAACCATCAGAATAAGGATCTACAAGTTGAAGGTAGGTGGCCTAACCTTACTCGTCATTTTTGGTGGATTAGACTTTTAGATTAGGGCTTTAACTCTCTATGGGGGAACCCTACCCATCCTCACAGTTGCAACACACTATTGGGGGCCTGTTTTGTGTTATGGAATGTAGAAACTAGGCCCACAAGCACGTTCAGTGTAGTTTTGAGGGAAAAAACTGTGTTGCGCTGAGAGGATTAGTAGGACTGGTGGTCTGTTGGGAGCTGAAGCTAAGTACTAGACATGCATACTTTGACTCTGGACTGAAAAAAATAATGGTATTTTATAGGTATGGAAAAAATAAAAGTATCATGACAAGAACGAGATTTGGAGTCCCTCTATGCTGAGATTCATGAGAATCAAGCAGTGAGAGGGGTGTTGGCATAATATGGCATGCTAATTTTTTTAGAGAACCCCATGATGAGGGAAGGTGAGCCCTTGCTGTTGAGGATAGTGAGTTATTTGGACCCAGATCAGGAGGCATTTGTAGTAGAAGGGTACAGGATCAAGATCACAATCCAAGACATATATTTTCTGATAGGACTGCCCCCCTTGGGGGTGGTAGCGGAGATACATCTAGTGTTGCCTCATGGGAGGCATATAAATGAGTTTTTTTTATTGCCACTATGTATTGGGGAGTCGTGTAAAGGGAATGCACATACAAAGCAATGACTTTTAGAGGCTTGAGACATAAGCTACAACTGCAACAGTGCTACAGATCTGGGGTAGTTATGGCAGATGATTTTGGTGGAGAGTGTGCTAGGGGGGACCTACTATGGGTGGGCCCAGATGATGTTGTCATCGTTGAAATGATAGTTGACACTATGTAGAATGAGGACCAATGATATTTCTCATTTGGGATAGTGTTATGCTCACTCTTCTTTGATAATATCCCCACTATTCAACATCATGTTCATATCTGTGATGGGGGCCCACAGGAGCCTAGGATGTGCCGCTAGGGGAAGCTAATGAGATGAGGTGGAGGAGGGGGATTCAGATGAGTGTTATGACCCAATTTTTTCACTCATTCGAACTAGATGCTCCTATACATAGATGATTATCCATATAGTGGCATGAATTATCAAGGAGATCCTGACTTACCACTTCCACCAGGATGAGCATGGGTTCCAGATAGTAAGTGAAATTTTCTATACATTTGATGCCTTTGTAGTTTAAGAGATACATGTACGTGGTACTGATTTATAAACTTTGTGGTATGCATATATAGCACCTCTGAGGCTAGTAAGATACACGATACAAGCCGCAATGCCTAGGGATGTAGATCAGGGCCACATCACAACAAAGACTGTGGAGTACTAAAGAAGGTATGTTTTTATTGATTATTTTGTCATATTTTCTTTAAAACCCATAACCTCTTTGCATCATGAACTAGGTAGATAATAGGAAATCATGACAAAATATATGGGATTTATACGCAAAATAAAAACATTAATAATTGCCATTTCTTATGCAGAAAAAGGGAAAAACGAAAGATTGCCATTCCAAAGAAAAAGACAGGGTCAAGTTAACTACTGTCCCTTTGGCGGGGAACCACATGCAAACAAGGCGATCCAAATTAAAGCATATCATCCAAGGAAAGGAAAAGGAGATATCAACTCGGCGCAAGAGAACAAATGGGTAACTGGGAATTAACAGTTTGGCTGCCTTAACTATTTTTGCATCTGTTAGAGTCGGTCTTGTCAGTCCTCCGTCAGAGATCAAAACTCTTTCTGCATGTCATTTTTAGGTGTCTCGCTCCATCCACTCAGTTGAATTCCACTAGGGGCATGCCATAATCTGACGGAAAGGTCTTGTTAGTCATTTCCCCTCATTTCGGGCACCTGCTGGCTTAGGTCCTTTCATCAATGTTCACTAAAGTCCATGACAATCAATGTTTGATCTTTTAATGGACAAGAGTCATTTTCAAGTCATTAGGTCTAGGGATTAGTCAATTTGGTCTTCAACCATGTCCAATAAATCCATGCAGGCCAGAGGGAGGCCCTTACAAAGTTGTGATTCAAAGATTTTCATCGACATGTTGACAGATTACGACTGTTCTTCAAAACTCTGTTTTGAAGAAAAGTCAAACAATGTGTCATTTGTGATAATTTTCAAAAACGTCTCCAGTTGATCTCTTTAGGTGCAGTCATCGTTTCCTTGGCCAAATGCCATGTCATTCGACCCCTGCAAAAAGTGCCAAAAATTTCATCATTTTAGCTAAAAATTCAAAGGGAAAAGTGAAATACAGAGTTGCATTAAATCAGGGAAAAGTGTCAAAACAAAACATTAGCAAAGTGGGTTTTGAAGAAACAAAAATCAAACCCATGACTCAAAATGTCTTTATAAAGAATTTCCACAAGAAACATAGTCATTTTGCATACCAAGGTTATAGAGAAACAGTGCAAACTGATTGGGAGAAACTTGCGCGTGTTTTGAGTGAGGTTGGAGGAGTTTTCAAGGGCACGACACACACACAGAGGAGCACAGCGCACATAGAGAGTGTGGCACACAGGGTGCTACCCCACAGTGTTAATTTAACATAGGCGTGGTGCACTGGGTTTGCTGCGCGGTGCACACCCACAAAGCCCCGAATTTGTGCCAAATTTGCAACAAATCGACTTTGAATCCCTTCTAATTGCCAGGTAGGGTCTAAATCCTGGTTGCTCATCAAATTTTGTGGATGTGATGGTGGTTTATGGCCATTTATAGTTGCAATAAAAACTCATAAACCTTACCACTTGAAATCATCAAAGCCATTGCTCCTAGGGTTGCAAACTTGTTGTGTTGATGCCAAGGCTCCTTTTTCACCTCTCATTTTTCCCCTTCTTTCCATTGTTCCCTTCCCCCTATCCCATTTTTCCCTATTTTCCCTACCCTAAAATAGTACTAAACCCCTATTCCCTATCCACTCCACTCATTTTCCAAACACAAAACCCCTCAGTAGCAACTTAACAGTGTTTATCACTTTGCTCTTATTAAGATTTTGGTGGTTCATCAGCTGGGATTATAGGGCATTACTTGGGATGACTTCATCTCCGGTGACCTCTTCAACACTTCACAGGTATTATTAGAGGTTGAACATGAGATAGGTGGTCCTTTTCATCAGTATGAGCGCCATGAGACCACTACTATGCCAGTATTCATCACCTATCAGAGAGGCAGTAGACATTTGTTTGCAGGAGCAAAGCGAGTGTTATCTCCACCCGGGGTGGAAGGGGCCTTGCTTTCGACATCAGCAACACAAGTATAGGACAAGGGAAAGAGGCCCATGCATGACGAGGGGCCATTAGGTGAATGAGAGGCCAACTTCATCCTCATTCATGATGATGATACAGATGTGGAGAGTGCCAAACTTAGGAGGACCATCCAGGAGCAGCAAACGGAGATCCAAGCCTTGTCTCTCATTTTGGAGAGGGCTAAGTGGATTATCAGGTATTTGGAGAAGAGGAACAAACAACTTGAAGACCAGCATGAGATCATGGAGCTGCAAAACATCCGCAAGAATCGCCAAGCTGCCCAACATGGGAGGATTGAGCTCACTCCATTGGAGCAAGAGATTGACAATGACCGAGAGTCTTGGCTCGAGCGTATCAACATCCACCTTGAGAGACTGTTAGAGAAGCCTGACAAGGACAAAACCATATTGGGGTGGATGGTTTATCACTACAGGGCACGGAACATGAGTTCAAAGGCTCGGATAAAGAGTTTGAAGGCGAAATTGAGGAGATTGACACAAAGACAAAACAGGCAAAAAGAGCAAGATCAGCTCCGAATCTTGGCTGAAGCCTCTGTGGCCCAACATAGCACTTCATAGGGAACCTCCAGCCCAAATTTCAAAAACTTTGGGGCAATTTTGGTCACATGACAAATTTTTGGGCACAAGAAAGGGTTTTTCTCCCTGTGCGCGCGCCACTGGCGCGGCGCTTAGGATTGGGATCTCCAAATCAAGAATGGTTTGCATTTTTGGATTCAACATGAAAAATCATGACTGCTGGTGCATGGCCAAGAAGTTTGGGCAAGTTTTGAGTCCCCAGGAGGTCAAAAACACTAAAAAAATGACCTCTCTGCCCCTATTTTGGCACACAGGAAGCAGTCTTGGGAGATTGAAGTTTTGGAGGGGTGAATGAGCACCAAATTCAAAAATTCCACTTGAGTTCGAAAGCAGACAAGATGGGCTTTCTAAAAAGCACACTTGGGCACAATTTGGACTTTAGCAGGTACTTCAAAATCACCTCCAAAGTGGCGTGATGCATACAGACCAAAAGGCCAAATCACTTCCGTTCCGCGAAATTTCGATTCGCGACTTTCTCCAAGTGGGCCCGCTCATTTACACTACACATTTTTTGGCACCTAAGGCAAAGTTTAAATAGTATTTTCACTAAAGGTTGGCTTCTATCCAAGTGGCAAAGGAAGGGCGAGCAGTCACTCAAGCTGTTTGTCATTTTTGTAACGTTGCACCTGTCACTAATGGTTGGCTTTCCATTTCCATTTTGTAATGATTTGAAAGACTCCTTAGCTATGGGTCATTCTATTTCCCAATGGCATAGTCTATTTACTGTATGCAAAACTATTTGCAAAGGGTTGGTTGTAATTTCTGGGAGACTGTGGGAGAGAAACTCAGTTCTTCATTGTATATTTTGACAGAGAATTAATGAAAGGTAGCGGCTCTGGTTCATGAGATTCATGTGGTGTGAGTGTAGCAAATGTGTTCTCTTTATGTTTCATATGTATTTTGTTATGTTTCACAGTTCATTCATATTCATTTCCAGTGAAATTTTCTAAGTAAGATAAGGTAGAATTCATGTTTATTGCTCTGCCTATAGGAAAGTTTCACATTATGTGTTCTTCTTCTGTTGAAAAGGATTCATGTGTTTATGCCCTTCTCACCTTCCTAAACAATCTTTCCATTCCACATTATTTCAAATTTAATTGCTAGACTTTTCGCCTGTCTTGCCTCACGAAGTAATCTGTGCCTTTATGTTAAATTCTCTGCTCATACTGTTCGTTGGTCCCATATATCATAGAAACTCAGTGATTTATAATAAATTGCTTCTTGTTTCCATATTTGTTTACCTAGCCTAAAATCAATATTCACTGTAAGTCACCTTAGACCATATCGTTTATTTATTCACTGAGCCTGACATAGAGAGAGCCCTCTCCTGTTCTGGTAGGGCTAGCTACCAGACTGAGCGTGGTTTGTGGTTACCCTGAATTTTGCCTTCCTTTAGCCTAAGGTAGATTTAGGTGCTAACAGCATCATTGATATCTATGCTTTTGCTGTTATAAAAAGGGCAGTACCGCTAGCTCGGGGGAGGATCTGTTGTCATTTTTCTATGTATATTTTCTCTGTATTTGAAACTTTGATCATCGACTCTCATTGAGAAGTGATCCGTTGTAACTCTGTTTTAATGCTTTAATATAAAACTGGTTACTCTTCCATCTTTGATCCTGGAATAATCTCAAGCGGTGTGTCCCTGGAGGCTAAGGGCTCAGCCCGGGTGGAACACTTTCTCCTGTACCATTATCTTTAGTTCGTGCATGGTTTTCATTATCAACTTTTTTCGGTAATCTGATGTGTTTTTTTATTTTACATCACATCTCTATTATATTTGACTTATGTTCGACTGAGTAATATCGTTCTCTGTGATAGGAATGTCGTATTGTTCATTCTAACTCTGTAACACATTGTTGTTCCTTTAATAATTAATATAATCTTACTGGTCTTTACAAAATGTTATCGTTGTTCAAGTATAAGGTAACCGTGTTGTAACATTCATAAACTGGTATTACTATATTCATCGATGGTTTACATTTAATTGTGATTGCTGTTCAACTGACATTGTTGTTCATTATGAATTACAATCATTATTCTTTATAACTAAGATTGATATCTGTGGTATAGAAATTAGATTACTATTTTTCCCCATACTAAGGCGTGTTGTGTGTGTCATTTATCTTGGCTTATTGTGCATTTACATTTGGCTCTAAGTGTTGCTCTATATTTCATTGCTAATCAGTTGTCGTTCTATTTCTGTGTGCTGTCTGATTTATCCTTAGAGTAAAGATTGCTATATGATTTCTGTAGGATACGATTGCTGCAGTTATTTCTGAAGACTAAGGTGTTGTTGTTTATAAGAATTAGTTGCTGTTACATTTTCTAGTTGTTGTTCTATTTCTTAGCTGCTGTTCCGTTTCCTAGGTGCTGTTCCATTTCCTATTATTTGCGTTATCATTTCTTTGGTGTGCAGAATAATCTGAAATTATAGTGGGCGTTGACATTTGTTGTCTAGTTCCCTGGTTGATGATTTGTTCCTTGATTATCTTTAGTTACATCAGTTTACAGAGGGATGAGTTATTGTTATTGGACCCTTGACTGATAAATTGCTTAGTTTTCTGAATGCATGATTTCAGCCTTAAAGTGCTTTGTGGTAAGTAGGTCTTGTTTTGAGCATCCGTTTACCCTTGTATTTTGAGCACTATACTACTAGCATTACTCTAACAAATGACAGCCTCAAACAGAGTACACTCTTTGAGATAGAAAATCGTTCCTGGATTGATAAGTTAATGAAAAAGACCCTTTTTACAGCTCGACATTTTGGCGTCGTTGCTGGGGAAGAGTGTAGCCATTTGTCTCTTTTTAGAGTAGTGTAAGAGCCTGTTAGGAAAGAATTGGGTTTTAAAAAAGGAAGGTAAATACTTGCGTGTGGAGTATGTAATAGCCCTGCTCCTCTGCCTGCTTTCCTATAGATTTGTTGCTGTTTTGTTTGGGTAGAACCTAGCAGTTAATTTGTGTGCATGACTAAGCAGAAAAAGCCAGAAAAGAATCCCAAACCTCTACCCAAGCCTGATAAATCTAAGGGGCCGGTGACCCTTGGTTGATCGACCTTTATAGACGAAACCCTTAAGAAAGTAGAATTTCAGCCTTCAGTAGGAACTAGAAAAGTTACTTCTAGACAGCCTACCAGTTCCCTTCAGGCCACAGGATCACCATCTGTAGCCTTTGCTAAGGTGCATTGTCAAACTGAAGAGCAAGATTTTCAAGAAATTGAAAATTCCAGCCCATAATCATTGCAAGAAGGGAATCTTAGCAACCTCTGTGAAGGAAGAGGAGAAACAGGAGAGACTGAAGAACCAAGATCTCCTCTTGGGGTAGTTTAGCTATTAAGCAATCCAGATAAGGGAAGTGCTACAAAAATCATTTATAACGAAGTTGAAGAAACTCAAGAACCTGAACCCCCACAAACATTAGGCACTCTCATCATACCAGATAAAGGAAGTGTTGTCAAGGCCATTCCCGTTAAAGCCATTCCCCCTCGACAACCTAGGAATACCCTCCTAGATTTCCCAGAAGGTTATTGGCATATATTTGACCAAATGGCCTAGAACCAACCAAACACCCAAACCTCTACACTGCAATAACCCACTGTGGATACTGCAGCTAATGCACCTATGAAAGCAATTCCTCTTCAGCATATCCCTACATTCCATGGCCTTACATCAGAAGATCCGGATGCATTCCTATTTGAATTCGATGTGATGTGTAGAGGACATGACTATACCACTGATCCCCAGAAGCTGAAATTATTTCCATCTACATTAAAAGGGGCTGCTTTAAGATGGTTTATGGGATTGGGTGGTGGTTAAAAATAACTGGGATCAAATGAAAGAATCTTTTCTAAAAAAATATCAGGATTATTGCAGATGTAGAGAGTTAAAAGATGAAATATTTCAAATGGTAGCTAGACCAAATGAAACATTAGAAGAGTATGTTGAACTTTTCTAGTATAATCTTCAAAGATCTCCTTATGCATCATTACCCTTACCTGATAATGTATTAAAAACAACATTAATTAGGGGAATGAAGGAACAATGGGTTGAAACACTAAATATTATGGGAAAAGGGGATATTTATCAGGAAAATTTTGCTGACATTATTAATCTATGTATTAGGAGCTTGAGAGGTAGCACAAGACTAAAACCCGCAAAACATGATCAGTTTGCAAGAGATAACAAAATTTCGGCAGAACGAGTAACCCATGCAGAAATTGGAAATTTATTAGAAAATTTTAAAACTGACATATTGAGGACACTGACAACACAACTTGATATTATGCAGGCCAAACAAAAGCAAGCAGAAGCAGAACAAAATTTGGCATCTTCAATCCCAGATGCAGAAAGAAACGCAGCTATAAGGAGTGTCCATTAGACGCAGTCCAAATTTGCGCCATTTGTACAAAAGACCACTCTACAGAAAGTTGTCCCTCACATCCTGGATTGAAAGCAGTATAAGGAAGCATAAGAAAAGCCAGAATCGGTGTATCTACTCAATCTGCATCGTCAATGGCAGCCGCGACAATAAGGTATGCTTTCAAACCCAGCTTCTTCTTTTCAGCCTCAACAATATTATGCTCAACAATATAATACAATGTGGCAAAATCAACCTCCCTTCCCGAATTGGTCACAACAGTCATTTCCTTCATCATCTCCATGGTCGAATCAAGCAAGCCAACCTAATTGGCCAAATTTTCCCTATACCATATTGGCAAAATAATGTATATCTAGCACAATGGACCTCTCCTACTTCATAGAGTCAAGCCTGGTAGACAAATTGGCAAAGACCAATGAATCAGCCAGTAGGAACCATCCGGCTCCCTCAACCTACACTGCCAACCTTACAACAAAACCCCCAGTCTAACTTAAGACCGCAGCTCCCAGCCCAACCCAACCCTAATCCGAATAACGGACTGGTCCAATCTATTCAAATAATTGAAACACTGGAAATAGGAACTGACCTAAGGGAGTGTAATGACCTTCAATTAAGATCTGGGCGTATCATCGAAATAGAGGGAGATAAAACAACTCAAGTTGAAAATCAGTTACCTATAGAACAACCGCCACAAGAAGAGGGTGTGACCAGACAACAAATTCATAATCAAGCAACCAAATCCTCTCCCCCATTCCCAGAACGATTAATTATACCTCGACCTATACAATATCCTGATTTTGACATTCTGGGAGAACTAAAAAACTTGTACATAAAAATCCCACTCCTCCAATCCATTCAAGACATCCCGATATATGCAAAGACTATCAAAGAGCTATGTATAAAGAAACCAAGCAGGAAAATAACAAATAACCCAAAAGTCCAAGTAGTTGGTACCCTGTCTGACTTATTATCAGAAAAAGAAACACCTATTAAATACGAAGACCCAGGAAATCCAATAGTAACCGTACAAATCTATGGTCAAACCTTCTTAAATGCCTTAGTTGATCTAGGATTTGCAATTAATATCTTAACAACCACCACTTGCCAAAAACTGGGCATTACATCAGTAGAACCGACCTCTACTTTACTTGAACTGGCTGACCGATCTGTGGTTAGGCCAGAAGGCACACTACATGATGTCATGGTGTCCGTAGACTCCTGGGAGTATCCAACCGATTTTCTGATAATAAACCCAAAAAAACAACTTGATGGACATCCATTGATTTTAGGCAGACCTTGGCTTGCAACTGCCGATGCTTATATTGGCTGCCGACAAGGCAATATGACCATAACTAGAGGGGAAAATATCAAGAACCTAGCTTTTAATCCTCCAGTGCAGCCAAGTGTCACAATAATAAAAACTAACAAGCATCCTATATCATACCTCACTGAAAATATTAGATCTCCATTAACCATAGAAGAGGCCCTTGATTTCAAATACCAAACAGAAGATGATGCCATTAATAATTTTATTAGCCAAGCTGAACCCAGATCCCACATACAATGTCACATGATAGAAGCAGCATTTAATAATGAATTAGAAGAAGATCATCTTAAAGATACACATGATCAAACAATACTTACTACCTCTGTTTCAAATAGCAAAATTGTAGAAATTGAGCTAGGAAAGACTTTAAACATTAATGCCAACTTGACTTCTGAACAAGAAGAGAAGCTCATCCAACTGTTGAGGAAATATAAAGAAGCATTTGCATGGGACTACCCTGATATGAAAATAATTGATCCCCAGTTATGTACACACGACATTTACATAGAAAATGATGTGAGACCTGTTCGCCAACCACAAAGGAGACTCAATCCTCATCTAAAAGACATTGTAAAAGATGAACTTCAAAAGCTTTTAGATGTCAACTTTATCTACCCTATCTCCTATAGTAAATGGGTCTCTCCACTTGTTGTGGTACCAAAAAAGAATGGAAAGTGGAGGATTTGTGTAGATTATATAGAGATAAATAAAGCAACACAAAAATACCACTTTCCCCTTCCATTCATTGACCAAGTATTAGATGCTTTGGCAGGAAAGAAATTCTTTTCTTTCTTAGATGGCTTCAATGGATATAATCAGATTCAGATTGCCCCTAAAGACTAAGACAAACCACTTTTACTTGTCCTTGGGGAACATTTTCTTATAGAGTTCTACCTTTTGGCTTATGCAATGCTCCTGCCACATTTCAAAGGGCTATCCTCAGTATCTTTTCAAACTTAATAAATGAAGGGCTCGAAGTATACATGGATGACTTTACACCATACAAAGACGATTTTGACCCAACATTGGACACACTGGAAAAAGTCTAGTAGCGCTGCATTGTGACCAGGCTTTGTTTGAGCCATGAAAGATGTTATATGATGATGACTAAAGGACTTATTCTAGGCCATTATATCTCAGCAGCTGGTATACAGGTAGACCCAGCCAAAATTCAAATAATCTTGCTAATTCCCATTCCTACCACTCAAACAAAGGTACGCAATTTTCTTGGATTTTCTGGTTATTATAGAAGGTTTATAGAACATTTTTCGCATATTGTTGCACCTCTATATGTGCTGACAAGTAATGGTGACTCTATTTGGACAGAAAAATGCGACCGTGCTTTTCAGGATCTGAAGAAGCTTGTGTCCACAACCCCAGTTCTTTAAGGACCAAATTGGGATTTGTCATTTCAAATTTCATTAGATGCCTCGGATACAGCTATTGGAGCAGTCCTTGGGCAGGAAGAAGATAAAAAACCATATGCAATTTATTATATTAGCAAGAATTTATCTCCTACTGAATTAAATTATACTGTTACTGAAAAGGAATTTTTAGCTGTAATACATGTTGTCAATAAGTTCCGGCATTACATTACTGGATATCTTGTTATCTTATATACAGATCACTCTGACATAAAATATTTAGCAAATAAACCGATCACAAATGGTAGAATAACTAGATGGCTGATTTTATTGTAGGAATTTGATATTACAATCAAGGACCGACCTAGAAAAGAAAATCCTGTAGCTGACTTTCTCCCACGAATGCCAAAACCAATGGATGTAGAAGCAGGTGAAGATCAATTTCCAGATGAGCATTTGTTTGCTGTCACTGTTAAAACACCCTGGTATGCTGATGTTGCCAATTACTTACCAGTAGGTAAATTACCAAAACATTTGACCCCCACTGAATGAAAATAGATTGTTCAGTGAAGTGCTCAATTTTCTTGGATTAGGGGCTACCTGTTCCATACAGGGGCAGATATGCACATCAGGAGATGCATCCGTGAGGATGAAATTTTTGATATCTTGAAAGCTTTTCATGATGGACCATGTGAAAGACATTCTGCCGATCACAGAACTAGACATAAGGTGCTGCAAACAGGGTATTATTGGCCCACGATCTTCAAAGATGCAAAAAAGTTCGTTCGAGCCTGTGATAGTTGCGAAAGAGTAGGACGCCCCGGTCAGTCTGACGAAATGCCCCTGAATCCAAAGCTAGTTATTGAACCATTTGAGCGATGGGCCCTTGATTTCGTTGGACCAATTAACCCATCCTCGAACCAGAAAACATATATTTTGGTAGCAACAAAATATGTCAACAAATGGGTTGAAGCAGAGGCATTACCGAGAGCTACAGAGGATTCTTTCATACAGTTCTTGTTCCATATATTCGTGCGATATGGGCTTCCAAGAGATATAATTACAGACCGTGGACCATAGTTTGCTGGTAACAAGATTGCTGTGACACTCAAAAAGTATCATATCCAGCACAAAATCACTACTCCATACCACCCACATGCAAATGGTCAAGTAGAAAGCAACAATAAAATAATAGAAGCAATCTTAACAAAAACCATTGCGTCACATAGATGCGATTGGGATGCAAGACTACCAGAAGCCTTGTGGGATTATAGAACAACATGGAGAAGCACTACCGGCTATTCACCATACCGATTGGTGTTTAGAAAGGAACCCATTTTTCCCATAGAATTCGAAATCCAAACACTGTGAATAACACAAGAAGTCGACCTAGATCTAAACGAAGCACAGATTAATAGATTACAGCAGATCAATGAGCTAGATAAAATTAGGCTCTCTGCCCTTCAAAACATTGCATTAATCCAACAACAATGAGCTAAATGGCATGATGCTCTCATTAAAAATAAAGTCTTCCACGAAGGAGATTGGGTGCTCTTATATGATTCCAGGTTTCAGGATTTTCTGGGGAAGCTTCAAACTCGTTGGCTAGGGCCATATGAAATCCAGAAGGTACATGATAATGGTACCCTTACTCTAATCACCATTGATGGATCTGGACATACCTTCAAGGTAAATGGCCACCGAGTTCGACTTTACCATAAACCACTTACTTGGGAGTCCTTCTACCAACAACTATGCGAAGACTCCGACATGCAAAATTTGGAGGAGGAACATAAATCTTCCTCACCTGTGATTAATTAAGTGATTCAATTGTTTTTACATTTTGTACATAATTCCTTTGTTTTGTTAGCATAAATTACTCTCTGTACATATTTTTTTTGTATTTGCGCTTTACAACACCTTCACCATTTTGTTGTTCCTTTTTTTCTTTTCCTGCACTTGTATTTTTCTGTTGTTCCTTTTTCAAGAGGAACAACACTGTCATTTTTGTTGTTCCTTTTCTGAATGGACAACATTTGTGTGCACTATTGTTGTTTCTACTGTTCCTTTTCCAAAGGGACAACATTTTCATTTTGTTGTTCCTTTTTCAAAGGAACAACACCTTTTGTTTCAGTTGTTCCTTTTTCACTTTCATTTTGTTGTTCCTTTTTCAAAGGAACGACACTTTTTGATTTTTGTTGTTCCTTTTCCAAAGGAACGGCATTTGCATTTTCTGTTGTTCCTTTTCCAAATCCTTTTCCAAAGGAACGACATTTGTGTTTTATGTTGTTCCTTTTCCAAAAGAACGATGCTTTTGATTTTTGCTGTTCCTTTTCCAAAGGAACGACATTTGCATTTTCTGTTGTTCCTTTTCCAAAGGAATGACACTTTTGATTTTTGTTGTTCCTTTTTCAAAGGAATGACATTTGCATTTTCTGTTGTTCCTTTTCCAAAGGAACGACATTTGCGTTTTCTGTCGTTCCTTTTCCAAAGGAACAACACTTTCGATTGTTGTTGTTCATTTTCCAAAGGAACGGCATTTGCGTTTTTCGCTGTTCCTTTTCCAAAGGAACAACACTTTCGGTTGTTGTTGTTCCTTTCCCAAAGGAACAACATTTTCATTTTCTATTGTTCCTTTTTCAAAGGAAAAGAACTTGTATTTTTTTGCTCTTCCTTTTCCAAATGACAACATTCTCGTATTCCTTTTACTTATGCTTGTTCTCCTTGCTGTTCCAATTTAAAGATACCTGTTGTTCCTGCTATTTCAAGTCTTTTGCAGCACAAATATACACTTATGTAATGGATACAAAGCTAGAGCATACTGAAATCAGCAAATTATATAAAATCGCTATTTTTACAAGAAATTGCTATGAATTGATAGGAGGAAAGAGGAAAGGACACAATTATTCATCACTTTTGCTATCATTATCCTACTAATACTGATATGATTGGTTATCTTTATCATGTTGGTTCTTTTTAAATTCCCATAATCTACTTTGATCATTATTAAGGAATAAGAACAAAGGGTCTATATTTTTCTATTGAGGTGTTAAGACTTCTTCCACCATTCCTACTCTTAAGGAGTACTAAACCACCCTTTGTGTATAAATAGGAAAGTACTTTATGAAAAAAAGGAGAGAAAAATGTTTATATGACTCGTTTATATGAGTTGTCAAATGCAGGATAGGGGATCTCATCAAGAGCCAGCCTACCATGATCATAAGGAAGAAAGTGAAGTGGCATTCCCACTATGGCCACCACACCAGGGATATGATCCAAGAGGCACATCAGAAAAAATAAAGAGTCCTTGGAACAAGAGGTCTCATCACGAGCCGGCCTGCCCACTTTTCACTCCTTCCTGGTGAATGGCATTATGGTTTAACTGGTTACCAAGCCAGCATAATGACCTCCATTTTGACATTGCATAGCACTTCCTAATCATACACAAAGGATCATGGTTCCATGGGTGAAACAAACAACTCTATCAACGTTATGGACACCTGTTGGCAGTAGAGCTCTGTTAATGGTATTGAAGTCACATTCCTTATACACCAAATAGCAATCATCAACACCATTCTCTGTCTTATACCTCTGTAATACGTCAAATAAGATTATGTATTTCACTTCCCCGAACCATTAAACACATGAAAATCTATTATAACCAATCATGATGGAAAAGTTGATAATGACCGCATTAGACTCTGTGTGCACGTCAACTGTCCTATCCTCCCAGCCTCGCATCATATCACAACAGTCTCTTATTTGTTAAGCGATCCTATTATACACCTCGATTTCGACAACCTCTTCCTTTTGTAAACATGGCATCACAGCATACATTGTTCCTTTATGACTCTGTACTATGGCAATTCGGCACGCCGCTCCCTCATTTGATGGCCGAGGATGGTCTATCACATTACGGAGGGGAGGCTGACCTCATAATTTGCTGGTATACGTGTAAGACTATTATTCGAAAACTTTCACTTGGGAATATCAAGGCTTAACGGTATCTCGTTTTTCAATTTGCATGCCTTGCTGTTCATAAGTTATTTCCATATTATATTATGCGGTAATTAGTAAGATTTGAATGAGCCTTGTTGTTTCATTATTTTCTATGTTCCAACAGTTTGAATAGCCTGTTGTTCCATTAACGTCTCTGTGATTTTACAGTGAGCTAAAGCATGGGAGGAACATCAATTCGGAGAGAACCATAGGTATTGAAAGTTCTTGATGCTACACGGGAAATCCTAGCAAGGGCGGGTTGGCTAGTTTATCTCGATTGTTTACAAGAATCCAACGAGACCGTAGCAATAGAATTCTTGTAGAACTTGCAAGAATATCACTCCACAGTAAGGGGGAGACACATAGCAGTCACCGATGACATAATTACAGAGGTCTCAGGACTGCCAGCCACTGGACCTATCTGGACGCTAAAGCAGGAGAGACTGTGAAAGATCATAAAAATTTTCAAAGATGAAGGCCAAAACCTGACAGTCAGAGGAAAGGGAGTTCTACCAGCAGCATTAGGAGAGTCGTGGGCAGAATTGGCAAAGACCATCTAGAGCTACATCACCTGTGAAGGAAGGAAAGACATGGTAAGACCACGACACCTTAAACTTTTAGCTATATTAAAATATAAATTCCCTGTGAACTTACCTGCATTTTTAAATTCATTACTTCATGATGTGGCTCGAAGCATGAAAAAATCACAACATGTAGAATTGGTAGTAAGTCACCATGGGTTGATACAGTTGATAGTTAGCCACAGTCTTGCTCAGCAATAGAGCAACTGGGTAGAGCTAATTGCCACAATAGATGGGGGACTGACTTTGCCAGCCGCAAAAAGCAAACATGCTACCAGTACACCGAATAGGCCATCGAAACGAAGAAAATCAGTTAGATTGGCACGGATTAGAGGGAGGTTGGAAAATCCCCAGGGGAATACCAGCCAACCCATGGAGATAGACGATTCAGGGGATGAGCAACCCCCACAATTGGAAGGAGAAGAGAATGAGAAAGAATTGGAAGGAAATGAGGAAGGAGAAATAGAGAAAGAGACCGAGTAGCCTGGGTAGGTGGAGGTGGAGACAGAGCAATGTGAAGGAAGCCCATTGCAAAATCCATTGCAAGAGGATGAATTGGCCCAAATTTTGGCCAATATGGGCGAATATGCCCAACCTCTCAGCCCGCTAGGCCTCCATATTGAGGAAGAACCAAAAGAGCAACCTACTCAGGACAAAAATGCACCCGAATTGCACGACTAAGAAGAAAAAGAAGAGAATCGTTCCGTTCATGATGTAAGTATGATAGGGGAGAAAAGTGATGAAGATATAGAAGAGGAACAATTTGCTCCCAGCTGGACTACACTGGAAGAATTTCATGGAGAAGAAGGGGTGGAAAAAGAAGTTACCTAGGAAATAATAGAACCAACTAGGGTTTTTACTCCGGAGCAACCCGAACAGAACAACGAAGGAGCACCCCAAGAAGAGAACCAGGGAATTGGCCAAGATAACAGTCTAGGCCCAAGTAAACAGACAACTGTTCCTTCTAAGGAAACAGAAGAAATTAAAAGATTATGGAAAGAACAACAAAGATTACTGAATGTGATAGCTCGAATTTGACAACAAATCAGGGTTTTGAAAATGAGAAAGAGGATAAAAAGGACTTTGAGGGTGAGACATGCAACCACTCCGGCAAGACCCCTCAAGAAAAAGGTAAGGAGGACCCAAGTCCAGCTTGCCATTCAAAACCAAAAGGAACAACATTCTATTGTTACCCATGTTGAAGTACAAACAAATGATATATCGACCTGTGACAAAGAAGTTCAAACAGAGGTATAGCCCTCTAGAGAAATGAAAACCAAAAACACGAGATGATGCAATAAGAAGATTCAAGTGAACCTTCCGCTTACCACTACCATGTGGGATAGTGATCTGAGGACAGTAACCCTATGAGAGGGTTTGGTACAAGCTCAACAAGAAGTAGAAAAGCTCACAGAACAAACGGTTTCTCGAGAAAAGTATGAAGAATTACAACAACAACTAAGGAATGTCAATTTATCTGAAAGCCAGGCCTTTGAAGGATGGCGAAAGGAAGAAGAAAAAGTTGCAAAGGTAACTCATAGGTTAGATGTAGTTATCAAGCAGATGGATACCTTATGCTCTTTGTACACTGACATCCTAGCATGTAGAGCCCTTGCTAAGAATTATGACTTGTTTTTAATGGAATGATATTTGCAATTGAAAATTAAGGTTGTCAAAGCAGGAACCCCTATACAAATTAATACTATTGATGATTTTATAAATTGTTGTAAGAACTATGGAGTAAAGGTTCAAAGATTTCCGTGTGAATTCTATCTACATAACCTTGTGCTAGATCAAGAGACAGAACAGAACCTCGGCCCTTTCATTGGGGATATCCAACTGTAGGAATTTATTTCGTTTGGAGTTAATAAAATCAAATGGCTTAAAGCCTATAATGCCTTCCAAAGACAAGAAAACGGATTAGACTTATGGGTAAGAGCTGAGCCTAGAAATCCAGTGCAGTTATGTAGGAAACATAGGAACCTCATGAGGAATCCAAGCGTGATTGAAGCATTAGGACCCATTCATACAGCAATCAATCGACAGGGAATATAATACTTTTTCACTATTAAAGGCCTTGCCATTGATGTTGCTAAATTTCGATATCAGATTTCTAATCCGAATATCCAACTCAGGGAACCATTTAATTATGTGAACTTTAAGTTAGTCGCTGATCGCTTGAACCTTTATGGTGAACTTATCTTGAGGGCAGGGCCATCTTGGTTAGGATATAGGTTCCAAAGTCTGATTATTTGGCACCCTCCACCTGGACACCAAGCCCTGTATGAGATGCCTAAGGGTCAGACAGGCCATGTTTTTGATCACCTAGTAAGGCATCATGGTTGTAGACCACCACATGAAATCCCATCTCCACCCTACTCTCTCACTGCCTTACATATCAACTACAATGTTTTCATGAGGGTATGAAAAAGGGTAAGTAGGGGGGTGTGTGGAGTACTGAAGAAGGTATGTTGTTATTGATTATTTTGTCATCTTTTCTTTGAAACTCATAACCTCTTTGCATCATGAACTAGGTAGATAATAGGAAATCATGACAAAATCTATGGGATTTATACGAAACATAAAAACACTAATAATTTCCATTTCTTATGCAGAGAAAGGGAAAAACGAAAGATTGTCATTCCAAAGAAAAAGACACAGTCAAGTTAACTACTGTCCCTTTGGCGAGGAACCACATGCAAACAAGGCGATCCGAATTAAAGCATATCAACCAAGGAAAGGAAAAGGAGATATTGACTCAACGCAAGAGAACAATGGATAACTAGGAATTAACAGTTTGGCGAATCCCTCAGGATCCTTTGATCCTGAGGGATCGCTGCCTTAACTATTTTTGCATCATTGATATCTCTGCTTTAGCTATTATAAAAAGGGGCAGCACCGCTAGCCCAGGGGAGGATCTACTATCATTTTTCTATGTAACTTTTCTTTGTATTTGAAACTTTGATCATCGACTCTCGTTGAGAAGTGATCCACTGTAACTCTGTTTTAATGCTTTAATATAAAACTGGTTGTTGTTCCATCTTTAATCCTGGAATAATCTCAAGCGGTGTGTCCCTGGAGGCTAAGGGCCCAGCCATGGTGGAACACTTGCTCCTATACTATTATCTTTAGTTCGTGCGTGGTTTTCATTATCAGCTTTATTCGGTAATCTGATGTGTTTTGTTATTTTACATCACGGCTCTGTTATATTTGACTTATGTTCGACTGAGTAATATCATTCTTTGTGACAGGAATGTCGTATTGTTCATTCTAACTCTATAACGCATTGTTGTTCCTTTAATAATTAATATAATCTTACTGGTATTTACAAAATGCTATCATTGTTCAATTACAGGGTAACCGTGTTGTAACATTCATAAACTGGTATTACTATATTCATCGATGGTTTACATTTAATTGCGATTGTTGTTCATTACGAATTACAATCGTTATTCTTAATAACTAAGATTGATATTTGTGGTATACAAATCAAATTACTTTTTTTCCCCATACTAAGGTGTGTCATGTGTGTCATTTATCTTGGCTTATTATGCATTTACATTTGGCTCTAAGTGCTATTCTATATTTCATTGCTAATCAGTTGTCGTTCTATTTCCGTGTGCTGTCCGATTTATCCTTAGAGTAAAGATTGCTATCTGATTTCTATAGGATACGATCGCTGCACTTATTTCTGAAAACTAAGGTGTTGCTGTTTATAAGAATTAGTTGTTGTTACATTTTCTAGTTTTTGTTCCATTTCTTAGTTGTTGTTCCATTTCCTAGTTGCTATTCCATTTCTTGTTATTTGCGTTATCATTGCTTTGGTGTGCAGAATGATCTGAAACTGTAGTGGGCATTGACATTTGTTGTCTACTTCCCAGGTTGATGATCTATTCCTTGATTATCTTTAGTTACATCAGTTTACAGAGGGATGAGTTGTTGTTACTAGACCCTTGACTGATAAATTGTTTAGTTTTCTGAATGCATGATTTCAGCCTTAAAGTGCTTTGCTGTAAGTAGATCTTGTTTTGAGCATCCATTTACCCTTGTATTTTGAGCACTATACTACTAGCATTACTCTGACAAATGACAACCTCAAACAGAGTACACTCTTTGAGATAGCAAATCATTCCTAGATTGATAAGTTAATGTGAGGTAAATAGAAGTGAAAAAGACCCTTTTTACGGCTCGACAGAGACCAGCTAGTGATTCTCTAATGGAGGATATCCAATGTAGATGTGATGTATTATTGACTGGGGTGATAGAGCATGGGTGACCTGATCTAGAATATCAGTATACAAATGAGTGCATGGGTCTTCCCTTCAAGTGGTGAGGGATCATGCAGTTCATTACGATGGCTGGTCAAGTAGTACGTGATCTACGGGATGGGGGGATGGAGCCATTGGCTCAGGAGCCTCCAGATGATAGTGAATATGCATAGGGACATGTGGGTCCACATTTTTATTTTATGATAACATGTGAATGAGAATGTTGGATGTATTTAGAGTAGTGGACTCAAAACATTGTATTACAATACATATTTATGATTATGCATCTTTTTTGTGTGACAATTATGGTTGACCATTTTGTTTAGGGATGTCTTCTTACATGTGACAAATGCCAATTTAGAATGTTATTAGCAATGATATCTACATAGTTATTTCGAGCTCTAGGAACATGATTGAATGAAATGAATTCTAATTATTTCACCAAAATATTAACTCACACATATTTTCTAAATAGGACAGGATTATGCACACAATAAACGCCATTCAATTGCATGACAATTAGGAAGGAATCGAGAAAAACATGAAGGTGAAGGATGTGATGGTCAAGGGCATCATCTAACAAACCCATCAAAACATCATATTCGACCTAGTTATTGGTGGAAGATCCAACGCAAACTTCATTGTAGTGGACTAAAGAATGCAAGGGGGTGAAAGTGGTCCAAGCTACCAAGGCTAGATTCCTAATGAAGTGACTCACACCAATGGCATAACCGATATAAGGTCTTGATGATGGATCATATAAAAGATGCAAGAAGAAAATGTGTAAAATGTGGGGGATGCATATTACCTAAATGCAAGAAGAAAGAAAGAGTTACACACATTTCAATGGGAAGTGCTATGGGTAAAATTTCTTGAGGTATAGTTCATTTCGAGGATTGGGAAGGATTTCTCCTTTTGGATCCTCTAACAGGTATGCCCCTTTTCCCAAACACTTACGGATGATATAAGGCCCTAGCCATAATGTTTCAAACTTCCCTCATCCTAGGACATCATGAGCTTGGTCACACACAAGAATAAGGTTGTTGGGCATGGAATCCTCCCACAACATGTTTTGGGGCTCAAAGCCCAAGTTTTGAGTAATATGATTGTAAAGCCCTGTGAATTGCCAGCACGGAATGTATGTTAGAGTCATAGGGCTGTCCACCCTAAGTTTGTATGTAATGTCGGCCTACCCATGGTTTGTGGACCATGGGATTGTATAAATAAGAGCGAGGCTCTAAGTTGTAAAGGGAATCAAATCATGATAGAATAGAATGGATAGAATGAGATAGCAAAGCATAGAAGAAGAGTCTAAGTGCGTCTTGGGTCATAGCAGTAGGAAGAGTCTCTGCAGTTGAGTGCGCAAAGGCCTAGTAGAGTCTGCAGCTGAGTGCGCGGACCCCTACAACTAAGTGCGCGGACCCTTGTAGCTAAGTGCGCAGGGTAGAGTTGAGTCTGTAACTGGAGAAAGGATTAATAAAGAAAGGTTCTGTTATAAATTTTGTGCATATATTCTGAGATATTACATGTTTGATCTTAAATTGCAATTATACTGTTTATTTATTACGCGCACTTATATGAATTGAGAATATTGTTAAGTATAACTGAAAGCATACAAATAAGTAAAGTTAATCAAATAATATCAGGCTACGAGTAAGGACATGGGTAATAACACTGTTCGGTTCCCGAGTAGGGATGTGCGAAGGTAGCTTCTTAGGCTCGGAGATACGGGTAAGCGTGCATAGCAACGTACTTGCAGGGTCGAACTGCAGACCACTTGAAACCATCAGACATCTCCAAGGTACGGAAACCTGATTCTAGCACCCTCCCATACTACTTCAAGTGAGACCTCAATCCGTTCTCCAAGGAATGTTACCGAAAGGGCCAGTAATACTGGGATTTGTTTGGCTAAATTATCTCCAAACCTAGGTCAAGCCCCAACAAGCCAACAAATGGTTCCGTTGCCAGGACTGGGATTTGCATAAGGGATGTCTGATGTCATGTCATTGGAATCCAATGAAGAAAGAAATTGAAGGGTGGTTAGACAAAAATATTCACGAGTTCGGGGTGCAGGAAAATAGAAATCCACGAATATCAAAGGAACAATGGTTGGAATGCTAGTTATATATGGAAATCCATGAGATTTTCTTTGCATCCTTTTCCTCTGAGTTGTATGAGTGGATTGCAAAGCTAGCAAATAGTTAGGGAAGGTGTATGCTTGACAAACCAATTTTGTGGACCCCAGAATTAGTGCGTAGACTAGAGGCATCAGAAGATAATACCGCATGTTTAGTGGACCATTAGCTCGATCGAATTATAAGAGGATTTATTACTGAGTTCACGGTAGAGACGACAGTCAGCTATAGTGAGGCTGAACGACGCTTCCTCAAAGGACTGCAATGTAAGTACATTAAATCTTTGAACACTTGGATTAAGATGTTATTGTGTGAAAAGCGAGTTATGTGAATAAATTGATGTTTGTAGCTACGTGAAGTGGGAGGATCTATAGAAACGAAGGTAGAGTAGAGATAGAAAATAACCCCTTGATTTTGGCTCAGCGAGAAAGCGAGGTGGAGCTCGCCAAAGTTTCTACGAGAAGTACGATCAGTTTGATAAGGCAATAAATTCCGTGCATACCACCTCCACATACACTGCCACCAGCTTCACCACCTTCCCCTCCATCTCCACCCACACCACCTCCACCACCACCATAGTTCAATATGGGGAGCGCGATAAAATTGCCGATATTCAGAGGAGTAGGGAATGAAGATCTAGACCAATTTTGGTTCATGGTAAAGGTTGTATGGGAAGCACAAGGAGTCATGGATGACAATATAAAGAAGGCAACACTGGTAAGCGCATTGTAGGATCGCGCACTAACATGGTTCATTGCACATTCTAATGACCATCCAAATGCAGGGATTACAGGATCTAGGTTGCGCTAAATAGGGAATTTGGCAGGCCAAAGTCGGAGACATAATTGATTATTGGGTTTAAGGAGATCATGATGCTTCTAGGAGAGACCCCATGGGATCTGGATCAGAGACTGTAGAGTATGATTAACGAAGCCAACATCACCTTGATGGATGGACAACATCGCGCGTGGTTTGTAGTGTCACTAACGTCGCATTTAAGGACGACGTTGTCTCAGCATAAGTTATCCACCCAGGCTGAAGCTTTAGAGATTGCAAAGAGACTGCACGAGACCCCAATATAAGATCCTAGCTTGGGAGTCCAACAAATCCACGCGCAACTACAAAATTTGTGTTTGGAAATGCAGAGTTTGAAATAGGATAGGACAACTTGCCTAGAAGCACGTGAAGAGGTATGGTGCATAAAATGCAAAGGCCAGGGGCATGAAAAGGACCATTGTCCATCCTTCGCGAACTACTTGGTAGGAGGAGGGCCAATGACATTAAGACCATAGGTACAAGAAGGACCGAGTGCGGTGCCTGCATTATGGTGCATGATTTGTCAGATAAGAGGAAAACACACTACAGATAACTGTCACCTATTACAGAAGTATACACAGATGTCCCAACAATTGTTTTGCAATTTTTGCAAGTCAGTAGGCCATGATGTGTGCACTTGGAGAAGTTATGAGATGATGATGGATCAGATTCCTGCCAATAGAGTAAAAATCGAAATGCGAGCCCTTGTTCTAAATGCAAGAAGGGCGCGTGCTGGATTTCAGGGGTACGAATGAGGTCGAGGTGGAATGGGACTAGGAAGGAGTCACAGACAGTTGATTTGTTACAATTGTGGAGGACCAAAGCATTATGCCCACGTATGTACAAATCTGACAAGAGCATCATGTTTATATTGTACTCAATTTGATCATGAGATAGAGGACTGCCCTACCCTGATAGCGAGGCTGCGTGATAAAGGGATACTCCAGCCTCCCCCAACCTAGAATTTGAAAATGATGAGGTTTGAGCCGCGCGAAGAGTCCCTGAATGTAAACATCGTGCTCAGAAGCGGTATCACGACAGGAGATAACAAAGGTAAGCAGCCCGAAGAAAGCGCGTGGGTTCACAAGGCTCCTACAAAGGAACTTGAATTTGATTTCGAGTGTGCAAAGGAGACATTCATGGAAGCTAAGAAGAGCTTCATCGAAGCCTCCACTCAGGTAGTAAGGATCAACTAGAGCCGGAGATGGATCCTTCAATGATCACTACCTTTCTGGACACATGTATGAAATTGTTGCATGACAACAAGGCTATGAAAGGACTACAGGAACTTATCACTAGGTGCGCTAGGTCAAGAGAACCTCACGTAGTCCAGAAGCTTGGGAAACATACATTGCGAATAGGAAGGGAAATGAGATTGACTGCACAAATTGGGGAGTATGAAATGGATCAAGTGATTCTGAATCTAGGATCGGATGTAAATGTGCTGCCAAAGCAGACTTGGGAGTGCATGGGCAAGCTCGTATTACACTGGTCTCCTATTCAATTGCGAATGGTGAACCAGCAGAAGATCCTACCGATGGAAAGATTGTAGGGAATAACAGTAGACATCGAATGTGCGACCACACTTGCAGATTTCAAGGTGATAGAGATTGTCGATGACAGCAATCCCTATCCCATGCTATTGGGAATAGATTGTGCCACTGATATGAATGGAGTGATAAATCTAAAGAAGCAAAAAAAGATTTTTGAGAAGAAGTCATTATGCATAGTGGTGCCTTTAGACCCTATGGAAGGAGCAATCTACATAGAGCCAATGCGTGATGATGAGAGCGATGATGAGCTAGACTGTATCTATAAGATAACTGCTCAGGAATAGGATTGGGTGAATCCTACAGCAGATGGCCGGATTTTGTGGGAGCACAAAAGCTCCTGCACATCAAATTTGGATGAGGAAACAGAACGATGGTAGAACCAGTACACAAGGCAACCACGCTCAATTGCAACATGATGGTAAGATCACTACGCTACGTGACAACAGAGGTAAGGGATTTGCTTATGTATGACAGGTTGATAGTGGTGGATGAATTCCTGAACAAATTTGAAAGCACAATACTAGAATAGCAACGGTTTGATGCTATGAAATGGGCATTGCGGGTGGTGGGGTACGCATCAGAGAAGTATTGAGAGCTGGTGCAAATGCAAAAAGATTATGCGCTTATGATTTGGGAGCCCTCAGATACGGGTGGAAGCTGGGCATGATGGACGAAACAGCCTGCACACTCACCTTTCTAGATGGGTACATACATATGGTACGTAGCCCACATGAACACACATTGCTCTCACGATAGGAAACAGGAACAACAAGAAGAAGCAGGTAGGGCAAGTGCGCAAATGATAAAGTATGATAAGACCTAGTGCATTGAAAATCATACATGAGGAAGCCTTCAACAAGGTGTGCGAAGTGTTGAACATGGTCCACCATGTGAGACGCACTGACTAGGACCTGCATGTACCAGTAGTTGTATGGGCTTATAGGACCATGTGCAAAACTTTGACCACGCAAGCACTTTCGAAGCTGAAGTATGAAGTAGGGGCTGTAGTCCCTATGGAGCATGTGAAGACAAGTCTGCGCTAATAGCACCCATAGATATGATGGTCCGCGCAGAATGAAATGAAGAAATCACACAGTTGCGAGAAATAGAATATATAAGACTTGAGGAATAAATCCAACAGGGACACTTTAGACTTCACGAACTTGAAAAAGACCGGGTACAGCTATGATAGGAAAGCACTTCAATGGACGTAGGGGTCAAGAAGCTGGAAAATGAAATAAAGGAATCATTTCTCATCGAAAAACCAAGGATGGCAAGGCAAGGGGCATACAGTCATACTAACAAATTGGAAAACTATCACCACGAACTAGTTAGTCTGCTGCCATGGCTGAGACCACATCTCGCCAAACGTAGTGACCAGGGTAGTGTAGTGCAAATAGTAGAGTGCGCGATGTTGATCACCATAATTGAAGATGGGGATTCTCTATGAACCATGGTGGAGGACGAGATGAAGCCCCGCACGGGTGGTGCGCTCACCTGACTAGTCATAGGAAGGATAGTCTTAGCACTCCAGGAAGTTGAAAGGAAGCGTAGGAATATAAAAAAATTCTACCTGGGAGATACGTGATATGGGAGATGCACACGGAATCAGAATGTCACAGGGCTCGCGACTGCACATGGAGGGCTATGCTATTTCACGCGTTGGCTGGGAAGTGACTGTTGATATCACTATTCATGATGGAATGTCTGATTTAAGGCCAAATGGAGTAGGCAACGGGCATTTAAGATGTGAGTTATGGGAAAGATTTGGGAAAATCTACTGCCAAGAAAGCATTAATGGCCCGAAATTGGGGGGAACGGTCAAATTTGAATTCAAAAAGTGCTATAAAACTCATAGGGCCAGCCAACAAAAAACACTTGGCCATTTGAGAATTGAGCGTTTGAGCAAAGCACAGAGGGTTGAGAGTCGAGCGATCATTAAACCCCCAAGTTTGCGAGAGATAGAATATAGTGTAGAGAGGATGACAACCACTAAGGATGGGTTGGGAATTGAGGAGGTAACCACTGGCGAGGCTGTGCAGACCCAAATGGTGGGGGATGTCCCAAAAGGAACCGAGGTGGTAATAGAAATCCCCAAATCACCACAAACACTGCGGCCTAAGAAAGAAAAACAGGTAATGGGTCTAGTATGCATGTCCCCAAGAAATCCACGGCACAACAAACTATCCATGGAAGAGAAGGGGAAAGCAATCACAATAGAAATAGATGAGGAAGAAGAACACTTACAGGCCCTGATCGCTGCAACAGAAGAAGAAGAAGAAGTGGAGGAGGATATCCAACCATTGTGCTCTGCAACAAAATTGCCAGCATATGTCCCTCCACAAAAAGGGAAAACCAAATTACCGAAGAACTTGGATGAAATGAAAAGCTCACTCCAGGCCCCGCTACTCCCCGACGGAATTGTATTTGAGGGTACGGACCTAGGCCGCGTACCAACCATGAAATTCGAATATTGGGACCTCACTAACAATGAGAAGTTCCCGCACCTAGAGACCAGGAATTTAATGAAGAAGAGCACCGAGGGGGTGGTGATAACGTTAGAGCCATGAAAATGGCTGCGTGGTGTGGAAAAGGCTAGGTTGCTGCACTTGTTATGGATACCACATTTCCACCACGCACCATCACCATTTTCGTCATCAGGCAACTACTCTGCCTAGTGCATGATGGGAATCTATGGCTAGAGGAGCCTATTCCCATCACAGTAGACCTCATTCACAGGATTTCTTGGCTCCCCTGCAAAGGAAAGGACCCTAAGAATATAGCTGGAAAAGGCAGCGATTTGGCTCTCGCAAAAGCCATGAAGGTGAAATATAAGCTGGAGAAGAAGAAGAGGGGCTAGGTCATCTCTAGCATCAAGGACAAAGGGGTGCATGTAGCAACCCAACTCCTGGATAGAAAAGTAATGAGGAGGTGTTGTGCCGATGAGGTACCGATGCCGGTGGTCATGTTGGCTAAGCAATGTGCGGAGGGGGTCTAGTTCAACTGGGCCAAATTCCTCTGCTATGAGTTTTTGATAAACTGTCGCGAAGCCCAAGAGCAAGGTAAGACCTTCCACTATGCGTGGTTGCTCTTATCCATCTTGCTGGTAGTGGGAGAACTACTGGAGGATATTCAATTTCCCAACATTGACAGAGAGTTACCAGAGGCTGCGAAGTAGGCTTCGCTCTAGGCCACCAAGGATGTGAAATGGATTGACGACACAAAATTTTTCTGGGTGCTCATGGAGGTGAGCATCCAAATGTGGATCAACAGGAGGTTGTGCCTATCACCTACGATGCACAATATTTTGCAAAGTTTTGTAGACTTCAAAGATGATATGCACACTATCTATATCAGGGCATGGAAGGATCCGACGAAGCAGTGGACAAAGCCACCATTTGTAGCCATTGACGACGTGATATTTACTATATTAGAGACATGGCCTCCCGAGTGGCATGCCCTAGATTTGGTGGAACTAGAGAAAGCGGAAGCACAGAAAAAGAAGGATGATGCCAAGCTACGCAACACCCAATTGGTTGAGAGAAGGTGGAACAAAAAGGCAACATCTGAGCTAAGGGCGGTGCATGAAGCGACATAGAAATCCATGGAGTAGAAGAAGGCTGTAGAAGCAGTAGAAATAGCACAGACAGTGGAGGCAACCATGACACAGGTAGATGAGGGCCAAGCAATGTCCTTAGGGTAGGAGGAAGAGGAAATAGAAATGGCAAAAGGGAGCGCAGACCCAGAAGCCGCATCCACACAGCTAAAATGGCCACGCATCACAGAGAAATTAGGCCCAAGGAAGAAGGTCAAGGCCTTGAAGCTAGCCATTAACTTGATCACCTTAACCAAAGGTGATCTCCATGAAATCAGAGAGACAATTCACAATGTCACAAGTGAAGTGCTTCAAGAGTTTATGATGGAGCACCAGACTGTGTTGGGGGCCCTCAGGGTGCAATTACGGGAGTTACAGGTGTGGCCCCCTTAGGAAGCTACCTTGTCTACCCACGTCATAGCCAGCACTTCAGTAGCAGAGCAAATGATGTGTGCAAGGATGGCCAAAACAATAGTGTTGCCAAAGGGAGCGTTAGTATCATCAAATATGATGGATCAAATGTCGCTTAGCATGATGAAAGACCTTGGCCTTAACCTGGCTACTCTTCCCTAGGAAACGCTATATTAGTTACAAGATGGGATAACAGCAAAGTTGTAGGCTAGGGAGAGCCACACGATCCAAGTTCTTAGCAAGCATAAAAATAACATAGAACAACTTAGCTTGTAGCGCGACAAGTTGGTGTCACAAAATCAACATTTGGTGCACACGGTAGATGATGCTTGCTGAAGCATCTTAGAGCTAGCCATCATAGCAGATCTACGAGTAGAAGTGTGGATCCATAGTTTGGAAAGTGGAGTCCATGACATGAGAGAAGAGACGACAAGGGTACAACTGGAGCTGAATCTCTAGATCGCCAAGCTACGGTTGAAGGTGTAGCCTTCCACTCCCCCGGAAATCAAAGAACAGCGCGCCAGTGCTATTGCAGTAGGGATGGAAGAGATTGGAGGTGCAGTGCGTGACTGTACCAACATGTTGGAAGAGGCACTTGAGGTCCTCATGACATTCTAGGAGGACCCCAAAATCTAGCAGCTAGAAACAGAGGCACATGACCTCAATCAACAGTATGACAACATCAGCAGGACTGTGCAAACAGTACTCCTCACTCAGCAGCTTGCGAGGATGTAGCAAGCCAAGGCATTAAAGGAGCATGTGGATGCAACACACCATAAGGAATTTTTTCTCAAAGCGCGCGTTCAGCCATGGATTGATGAAGCCTTCACAATCATGACCGATATTGAAGGGAAGCTCACGCAGATTCAGGGGATGCATGCACAGATGCAGGGCAACTCACTGGAAATAGAGGTCTCCGAGGAATGGATGTAGCAGGTTCAACAAGTAGCAGCTCAATGCGCTGTGGACATCAAGACTATTCGAGACCAGCCTGAGGGACTTCGCACCAAGATTTCCACACCAACAGAGTGACTCGAGGGCGAGTCATGATGCTTGTGTTGGGGGACTGTTGGGCATGGAATCCCCCCACAACATGTTTTGGGGCTCAAAGTGCAAGTTTTGAGTAATATGATTGTAAAGCCCTACGAATTGCAGGTGTAGAATGTATGTTAGAGTCATCGGGTTGTCTACCCTAAGTTTGAATGTAATGTCAGCATACCCATGGTCCGCGGACCATGGGATTGTATAAATAAGAGCGAGGCTCTAAGTTTCAAAGGGAATCAGATCATGATAGAATAAAATGGATAGAATGAGATAGAGAAGCATATAAGAAGTGTCTAAGTGCATCTTGGGTCATAGTAGTAGGAAGAGGATCTGCAGCTAAGTGCATAGAGGCCTAATAGAGTTCGCAGCTGAGGGCGTGGACCCCCGTAGCTGAGTGCGCAGGGTAGAGTTGAGTCTGTAACTGGAGAAATTATTAATAAAGAAAGGTTCTGTTACAAATTTTGTGCATCTATTCTAAGTTATTACATGTTTGATCTTAAATTGCAATTATACTATTTATTTACTCCACGCACTTATATGAATTGAGAATATTTTGAAGTATAACTAAAAGTGTACAAATAAGTTAAGTTAATCAACTAATATTGGGCTACGAGTAAGGACATGGGTAATAACACTATTCAGTCCCTAAGTAGGATTGCATAAAGGTAGCATCTCAGGTTGTGAGGTATGGGTAAGCGCGCGTAGCGACATGGATGCAGGGTCAAACCACGGACCACTTGAAACCATCAGATGTCCCCAAGGTGTGAAAACCTAGTTCTAGCACCCTCCCATACTACTTCAGGTGAGACCTTAGTCCGCGCTCCACAGACTCTTGCCGAAAGGGCCAGCCTTACCAGGATTTGTCTGGCTAAATCATCTCTGAACATAGGTCAGGCCCCAATAAGACAACAAAGGTCACCTTCATGGAAGGTACAAGGGTGGATATTGTGGTCATACTGAGCTTTGGTGTGCTCTTTGATCACTTCAATGGTTTGAAATGAAACACAACAGTCTTCAATGGCACACTCAAGCATGATGAGTCATTTTTCTAAAGGTTGGGTGTTCCAGGAGGAGTTTGACAAAAAGGTGAAGGGAAGAGATTTCACACTCAATTGGTAACACTTCCTTCTCTCTAAAAACAAGGTGGAAAGTAGTGAACCCAATGGCATTCTTGATAGAAGTTATATAGGTGACCAAAGCAGGGAAAAGCATTAAATTCCAGTTGGTATTGCATTTATTCACTGTCCGCTGAAGTATAGTCTTAAGGATATTGTAGACAAATTCAACTTGGCCATTTCCTTCAAGGTAATAAGATGATGAATATTTATGTTCAAAGACCAATAAAGAGGATACAAAATACAATATCTCATCTTCAAAATGTTGGCCATGTTTAGAGACCAATCGTTTCAAAACCCCAATCGAGCGATAACATGGTTGAAGAAGAATAGGGTCGTAGTAACCACGGTGTTATTTAACGTTGGAATGGATTCAGTCCATTTGGTAAAATAGTTGACAACCATGATAATATACATCTGGTTATTAATAGATGGGGGTGGACACTCCATGAAGCCAATAGCCAATTTATAGAAAGGATTGGTTGTGACAATGGGATGGAGGGGAGCAAGTGAAGCTCATGCCTTAGGGATGTATAACTAGTAATTAGGACAGTGTTTGACTCCCTCAATACAATTGCTAAAGAGAAAAGCCCAAAATTACCTGGCGTGCATGATTTTCTGGGTAGTAGCCATTCCAGAGAGGTGACCACCACAAGTGCCACCATAGCAGGCATTGAGCACTTTATCAACTTCAGCATGAGTGAGACAATGACAAAGAACAAATTCAAAACTGTGACGATGAAGGTCGTCAGTGATGAGGAGGTAGTGAGGGGCTTGATGTCAAATACGTCATCGATCATCATGAGTGAGTTGGTGGGAAAATTTATGGGTTTGCATATAGGTAAGGATGTCACTGATAGCTCTGCTACATGTTGATGATTTTCAAGGAGCAAAAGTAAGCTCGGTCCTTGGGTTCTTGCTCAGAAAAGGTCTACACCGGTCATCTTCCTCCTTTTCCTTCACACCCAGCATAAACCTCTATTCTTAAAGCCCCAAGCACTAAGTTTAAGATCCCATATCACCATAACCACATGGCCCCGTGCTCATATACGCATTTATAAACCCTTCGCTGCAATCTCAGCCATTGATTGCTGCACCCCGATCTAACGGTCCCCGGCCACATCTGACAAAAAACATGTGCGCTGATCTTCCACCATCTGATCATCTCTGACATGATCTGACATCATTTGCTCCTCCTGCGCCCACAAACTAACCGCACGTTAGCTCACGGGGAAAGCGTTTTGTCCCGTCACATCCGCCACACATCGCCTGATGACTCGCATCACTCACCCTTGTACGATTACTGCTCACCCTCCAAAAGTGGTGCGATCAATTCTGCTTACCGCTTAAACCCACTCTCCCCGCCCGATAAACTCCGTGCATGTGCTCCACCCGATGATCGTTGGATTTGCCAGCCCGAGATCCAACGGCCTATGATCACCCTGCTTTCATATCTCCCGATATCTTCTACAAACCAATCTCCACCATCCATCTGCGCGATCCAATGGCTGATATATGTTCCTGTCATACTAATGCCTCCACCATATTGTCCACGTTAATAGCCTGTCCTGTGCATCCGAAGGAAGAAGGTGGCCAGTATCCAGTACTCGGCGTAATAGATCCTCAACAACCGCATTTAACATGAAGGATGGCTGATAAGAAAAGGACATGCCTCGAGCAGTTGAATCCATTCAACAGTTATGGAACTTCAACCATATGACACTTCACCTGCTCGAGAAGTACAGTAGAGCATCCGAGAAGATCAAATCCATCCACTAAAGCAGGCAGATTGCACCAGAGACTCCATCAGATAGTTAAATCGGTTGGTGATCAATTATGACCCCTCCATGCATAGAACAATAGATCACCTTTGTAATCAAACTCTATGTATACCCAGAAACACAATGTAATCAAGGTTGATGGTTGTTGCTTTGATGTAAGGTTCAACTTCTGGAGACTGTAACTACTTTGATACTTGTAGTGTCTCATCTTCATTTTCAGCTAATACAAGCTTCTTTTGCTATTAATTGCTCACTTTTCACTTCTACTCTATTCTAGGCTATGCCTGTTATGCAGTTTTTATGAACTCTTGATATTTAGCATTAGAGGAGCTATCATCCTACGTCTGTGTTAAAATCTTGTTTGTATCAGTGAATGTGTTATTCAGGTTTTTGTTTACTTAGTGATAGAGAGCTGTCATCTTGTCTGTGCATTAGGAAACAGATTTGTAGACCTCTTTACTAGTTACAGCTGGCCATCACATGGTCTTGTGCATCTACTGGTTTGGTCAGTATTCCCCATATTCACCTAATCCTCAAACTGTGAGTAATTGGTGGTCTAAAGCCTTGTAGTCTGGGGGTGTTCACGCATGTCTAGAGTCAAGCAAAGTAGGAGTGGTTATCTGGCTTGAACAAGCAGCATTCCTTCCATTCATCCATTTTCAACATCATGTTGAGTTTGTAACGTTCCCAAGCATCTTTGAGATACAACCTAGGAGAGTTTCTTGGGGTGATAACATTGATTGGTGCCATTGCTAGGGAGAGGAGATTGAAGCTCAGCTTCCCTGGGAGAATGACACAGTTCTAGATTTTGATGATAGACAAAGTCTGGGCACATTTCTGGTTGTAATCATCTATCTGGCGACTCTACTGGAGAACCAACCTAGTGGCAACTCCACGTTTCAGCTCTGGCGCAGTTTGTGAGGCATACCTGGAGAAATCCTTAGAAATCACCAGCTGACCCAGTGCCTGACCCTGAGAAGATTGTTATGCAGAAGAAAACATCACAGAAAGGAGCATCAGGATCAGGTAAGCCTAAAAAATCTTATGTATCTCTGCAAGAGAAGGATATAGTTGAGAATATACAGTTTGAAGATCTAAAGCCTAGTATTGCTAGTGAAGAATCACCTTTAGAGATTCATAAAGCTCCTTTATCTTTTATTTCCCCTTTGGATCTTAGTCCAAAGAAAGCCTCCCATACAATCCATCATATTCCCTTGTCTCTATCATCCATTTCATTGTTGCCCACTGTTCAATCTACTAGTGTCCTTCCACCTACCCCAGTCATGGCAAGTCAGCAAGCAAAGATGGAAAGAATCATAGCTACTAGGTATGGACCCTTGGTCTTGCCTGTTCCTTTGAATGCCATGCCTGCAGGAGATTATCAGAAATATATGCCTAGGTTTACTAGTATAGAGGGAGTATCGACTGAATAGCATCTAGAGTCCTTTTATAGCTATGCTGATAATCTAGATATTAATGAAGATGATGTGTGGATGAGGGTTTTTATCCAAAGCCTAGATGGAGAAGCTAGAAAATGGTTCAGAGAATTAACCCCTAGGTCTATAGCAAACATTGAGGCCTTAGATGATGTGTTCCTAAAGTATTGGGGGGATAATAAAGATTTTCTCTACTACCATACTGAATTTGGGAGCTTGTAGAGGGAGAATGGTGAGCTGCTGTCTGATTTCAACATCATATTCAACCATATGTACAGCAGAATACCAGCTAAAGTGAAACCTAACCCTACTTCTTCTATGCTTACTTATGCCAATGCCTTTGATTCTCAGTTCTGCCTGCTGTTAAGAGAAAGAAGATGTGCTTCTTTGGCTGATATGCAAGATGCAAGCTTTGAAGTAGAATCAAAAATCATAGTTGCAGAGAGGCTCGGAGGTAATGCTGATAGGAGAAAACAGGGAGGAGAGCTCTGATCATCCTCAAATCTTAAGATCAATAAAATGGCTAGGATGATAGAGTCATTAGCCTCTGAAGTTTCCAAATTAAAGGCTGAGCAGCATTCGAAGGAAGCAGGAGCTCCTAGTACCTTTGCTCTTCCAAATCCAAATCTATATAGAGGAGTAAAGGAGCAGTTGTAGATTTTGCAAAGAAACAAAGATGCAAATGAAGACAAAAGGGTGAAAACCCTTTTTTAGAATATAGTCATGGAAGAAGAGTAGTTAGAAGAGGAGGATGAGGTCCATGGTATGGAAGATAAGGGCAGTGCCACTTTCTTAACCCGAGTTGCCTATGAGAAGTCATTATCCAGAGGCACTACTCATAATTTTGTTATCCCTGCAGAATAACAAGCTTATCAGCAGAAGCAACCAGCAGCAGGTCCCACCATCCTCGAAGACCCTGAGCTTAAAGCCAGCTCAGCTTCTAATGACTATGTAGATCTACAAACTAGCCAACCTGCTATTATCCCTAGCCCAGTGATCAAAAAGGGTGAAGCCAGTTGCCCATCATCTTGTGCTTCTCTGTTTGTTCAAGGGACAATCCCTCATAATTTCCCAATAGGCACTGAGGCAAGCCATGATTCGATGCCCAAGGCTAACATGGATAATATCAGTCTTGATATTCCGATGCCTGCCCAGGGAGCCTCCACATAGCTTAAAGGGGCATTTTATCAGATCACAGAGGAAGAGGGTGCACAATTTTGGGACACCTCCTTGGATGTGGACTGTTCTAAGAAAGATGCAGGAGCAGATGAAGTCTTTGTGTCCTCCACACAATAATACATTGGGTCACCATTCATATTAATTGTGCAGGCCACAAATGACATAGACAAGTACATAGCAACCATTGTTATTCAACAGGTGTACAAAGGCTCCCATGAAGAACATCCAAGGATGAGAGCATATAGAGAGGGGATAAAGTATAAACCATCTCTACCTGATAAGGTCAAATTCCCTAAACGTTTTGAGGTAGATGATCAAATAAATCCAATTTTGCAAATCTTTGATGAAATGGTTGACAAGCATGTGGGCCAGGAAAAGGGGAAACAATTTTGGTGGCCCAGTAAATGGATAGTTTTTGAAGATTTGGGTTCAAGCCTTAATGTTGTAAATGTTTTCTTTTAGTATAGACTTAATTAGAATCCATGCCCAATGGAATACTAGACAATGTTTTTAGTCTTGTTCTGATGTACAAGGTAGTGGTCTACAGTTCTTGAGACCTCATAGGGAGGACTCATCCCCAGAAGGAGCCAATGTTAGCTCTGCTACATGTTGATGATTTTCGAGTAGCAAAAGTAAGCTCGGTCCCTGGGTTCTTGCTCAGAAAAGGTCTACAACGGTCACCTTCCTCCTTTTCCTTCACACCCGGCATAACCCTCTATTCTTAAAGCCCCAAGTGCTAAGTTTAAGATCCCATATCACCATAACCACATGATCCCGTGCTCATATACGCATTTATAAACCCTCCACCGTCACACTAATGCCTCCACCATACTATCCACGTCCATAGCCTGTCCAGTGCATCCGAAGGAAGAAGTTCGCCAGTATCTAGTACCCACCGTAATAGATCCTCAACAACTCCATTTAACATGAAGGATGGCTGAGAAGAAAAGGACATGCCTCGAGCAGTTGAATCCATTAAGAAATTATGGAACTTCATCCATATGATACTTCACCTGCTTGAGAAGTACAACAGAGCATCTGAGAAGATCAAATCCATCCACTGAAGCAGATAGATTGCACCAGAGACTCCATCAGATAGTTAAAGCAGTTGGTGGTCAATTATGACCCCTCCATGCATAGAACAATAGATCACCTTTGTAATCAAACTCTATATATACCCAAGGACATAATGTAATCAAGGTTGATGGTTGTTGCTCTGATGTAAGGTTCAACTTTTGGAGACTGTAACTACTTTGATACTTGCAGCGTCTCATCTTCATTTTCAGCTAATACAAGCTTCTTTTGTTGTTAATTGCTCGCTTTTCACTTCTACTCTGTTCTAGGCTGTGCCTGTTATGTAGTTTTCATGAACTCTTGATATTTAGCACTAGAGAAGCTTTCATCATACCTCTGTGTTAAAATCTTGTTTGTATCAGTGAATGTGTTATTCAAGTTTCTGTTTACTTAGTGACAGAGAGCTATCATCTTGTCTGTGCATTAGGAAACAGATTTGCAGACCTCTTTACTGGTTGCAGTGGTCCATCACATGGTCTTGTGCATCTGCTGGTGTGGTCAGTATTCCCCATATTCACCTAATCCTCAAACTATGAGTAATTGGTGGTCTAAAGCCTTGTAGTCTTGGGGTGTTCATGCATGTTTGGAGTCAAGCAAAGTAGGAGTGGTTATCTGGCTTGAAAAAGCATCACTCCTTCCATTCATCCATTTCCAACATCATGTTGAGTTTGTAATGTTCCCGAGCATCTCTGAGATACAACCTAGGAGAGTTTATTGGGGTGATAACAGTCACCATACCAATGATTATCTAAGGTAATGTCGAACAAGTGTTCATATAGAATATTGTCATTTATCGTCGAATCAAGCACATCAATGAGAAATTTGAAAATGAGGTTAGCAAGGGCTAAACCTTTCTTACTCTTGGGTGTGACAAATTCGAGATCAAATTCTTGAAGGATAATGATCCAACAGGTGTACTTCCCACTAATGATCTATCAACTCAAGAGGAAAGCCATGGTGGGGTGCATAAGGATATAATGATGATGATTTTTAGAAAAGAACATGATAACTAGTGCCAACTTTTCTTCATGGGAATAGGACACATGGGGACTGTTAAGGTTCTTACTAACATAGTATATGACATGCTTAATACCTGTAGAATCTTCTTGTATGAGGACCCCAACAACTGAATAGGTGGACATAGAGATGTACAAGATAAAATACATTTCAAAGTTTGGTGGATTGATCAAGGGAGTAGAAGTGAGAGCATGTTTGAGGGCATTGAAAGACTATTGAGCTTGGTCATCCCAAACAAATGGAATGGTAGATCAAAGGAGTCTAAGGAACCCATGAGTCATGGTGGCATAGCTAGGAACAAACTAATGATGAAAGTTAGTTTTGCCTTGGAGGCTTTGTAACTAGCAAAGGATACGAGGAGGAGGAAGTTCAAGAATGGCTTGAACTTTGAGCATGTCAAGAGTGATATCATCTTTGGACATAAATGTGACATGCAAATCATGGAAGTGTTGTGACCGAAATTTGGAACAAGCAGTGAGATCACCGAAATATGCAAAGATAATATGAGCCAAGTCGTGAAATACATAGGACATGGCACACTAAAAAGTGGCCCCAACATTCTTTAAACCAAAATGCATGCCTTGTAAGTGAAAGTTCCCCACGGACTTGTGAAAGCGCTTTTAAGATGATCGACATAAAAAATATTGATTTGATTATATTTGGGGAATCCATCCATAAAGGATAGAACCTCATGCCCTTCACACTCATCAATGACTTGGTCAATGAAGAGTGTGGGAAAGTTGTCTTTAGGGCAAGCTTCATTCATATCAAATAATTCTATGTAGACACAGATGGTACCTTGTTTCTTGAGAATGAGAACGGGATTGGACACCCATGTGGTGTATTCAATGGGATAGGTGAAACCAGCTTGCTCGAGCTTATCGATTTCAACTTTAATAGATTCACATTTGGCAGACGAGTATGGCATCGGGCCAAGTGTCGATGTGATGTTCAAAAATGGTAGGATCTACTCCGAGAATTTCATAGTAAGACTAGGCGAAAACATCACATAATTCCTTTAATAACTTGGTGTAAGCATCAATTTTTTCCGGGGTGCATTGTGCCCCCAAGATGATATTTTCTTCGAACCCTGGTTTATTCAAAATGTTAATTTTAATGGTAGGGGAAATGTTACCCATATTTCTTTATTCAAAAGAATATAATGTAGGAATGGGAATTTTAAACCAATCGAATTCACCATGAATGAAGTCTTTGGGCTCGACAACATATTAGTCATGGGTTTCTTGCGGAAGGAAGTATGCACGTTGGTGAATATCATCCCAAGGATAATCAGGGGTGGTCATAGCTTTCATGATGTATTCATTAGAATGGAATATGGGTGAACTGGAGGAAGATGGGTGAACTGGAGGAAGATGGACCACATGATGGATAAGAGCTACCTGAAGCATCTTCATGAGAGACAAGGTTCGCATATGCATTGTCAAGGTTGGGAGACATATGACTAGTAGATGGAATATCCACCAATGTTGAGACCAGGGTTATTTTCAAAGAAGGTTCAAAAGAATCACAATAGGAGACGTCAAGGAAATTCCAATGCATTGATCTCATGGATCATGACAAGTAGAGGATGGTAGCGGTACTATTCGTCATCTCAGCATCAGGGGGAAGGATCACAATGAGTGTCTGAGGGACCTCGTCTTCTGGTGTAGGAGTGGGACCAGAATTTGTAGGTATAGGAGAAATAGACTTACTATGAGTGGCCTCTAATTCATGAAGCACTTATAGTGTATCATGAAAATATTTGAGACTAGGAAAATGATGAGATAACGACCATAATTATCAATCAAATGACATTGGTGATTTGTGTGTAATGATCTATTCTTCTTGGCTGACTCAAGTAAGGTGACATGGACCTCAGGAATGTTAGAATTAGGGAAGGTATCTGTTATGAAACCAGCTCAAGAAAAGATAGAAAAGATAGATCAACGCCTTAGAATTCAGCCTCTTCGAGGGGGCAACCTCCTTTATAGTACATAAATGAACAATTCTTGGATGATTCAAATGACAAAACCTCCTTTCTATATATAGGAGTCTAAGGAGTCACAATATAATCTAGCCGACCTAACAATAATAATATAAAGCC